>ML841519.1:16531-45399 GCA_009831015.1 Picea engelmannii | reverse complement strand
TGGAATATAGAGTAACTCACTAGTCCTACTGACTAGTCTCAAGCAGGTGTTCCAGGTAAAAAAATCATAAATTCTTCCTAGAGTATCCAAATTGAGTGAGACCAGTTGCATTGGATAGTGGACAGTCTGTAGTATTTCTGGTACAATTTTCAGAATTTTGTATCAATGTTTGTGTGTGGGGCACTCTATACAAGTGAGATCTCCTGGAAAGGCCAAAAATTAGAAAGTTGTGGGGAAGTTACCATAACTTCCACTTGGCACATCCAATTTTGATCAGACCTGTGGCATTGCAGAAAAGAAATATCAGAGAACTACAAAAAATATTTTTGCATACCCAAAAGGGTCGAAATTTTGGAGATACAACATAAGAAATATCATCTAGCATAACCAACTCGAAATCAAGGTTTAAAAGTGATACTTGGACAACATGCCACAAAAAAAGGGAACTTCTCCACTAATTAAGCCTCTAGATAATCCTACTTGGACTCTTGATGAAGGTGAAGAAATGCACAGAGACATAAATGATTTACGAAAGAAGCTAGTAACAAAAGATGAACTACAAGGGATGATGGATTCAACTGAAGCTAAGTTGGAAGCAATAATGGATACTAAGATGGAGGGTTTAAAAAGGGAGATCATGGAAGGATTGAAAAATTTTCTAATAGAGAGGACACCTGAAAGTGTAAATGTATCCCATGAAATTCATGATGAGGACAAAAGGAAGATGAATCAAGAATGGAGAAACTCCAACTTTGGGTTGAAGACCAACCACTTTCCTAAGATCGATATGACGAATTTTTATGGAAAGGATCCAATAACATGGATACTTCATATGGAGCAAGTCTTTGATCTACATGATGTGCCACATACAAAAATGTACAAATTTCTTCTTTATATTTATAACCAAATCAATTTGTGTGGTATCGATGGATTTGTTTTCGCAAATCACTCGTCACTTGGACAATGTTCATGGAAGAAATGATAGCACACTATGAGGATACAAAGAGAAATACCTTCTTTAGCCAATTGATAAATATCAAGAAAACGGGTTCAGTTGAAGAGCACATTGAGAACTTCCAAATATTGAATATAAAGTTAACATATATTCCATATGAGCACTTTATTGATGTATTCATATGAACTTTAAAGGATAACATTCAATATGAGGTTCACCTTTGGGAACCCTAATCATTGGAGAATTCATTTAGGGTGGTAAGAAATGTTGAAAGTAAAAATATGGCTATGGCTACTATAAGGACCACTCCTAACATCTATCAAGAGAATAATGTTCCATCTTCTAAAACACCTCAACTTACAAGGTTGACACCTCAACAATTGGAGGAAATAAAAGAAAAAGGTTTATGCTTTAATTGTGACAACAAGTACAGTAAAGGACACAAGTGTGGTGAGAATAAATTTTCTACATAGATTGTGAAGAGGAAGAAGAACAAGAACAAGAATAAGAACCATCTCAAGATGAAAACGTAGAAGCGATTTCTTTTGAAGAGTTGAATTCCACGATATCATGTAATGCATTGGCTGGAATTAGCACTCCTCAAACCCTCAAGATCAAAAGATATATCAAAAAGAAAAAGGTAATAGTACTAATTGATTCTGGTAGTGCTCATAATTTCATTCACTATAAATTACCCAAATATCTCAATTGCTTTGTATATCTAGCACTAGAGTTTCAAGTAATGATTGCAGATGGAGGAACTATCAATTGCTCAGGCAAATGAAATAAGATAAATCTTACTATGCGGGAATATGTAATGAATATTCCAATGATTTCTATACCCATGGGTGGTGTTGATGTCATACTAGGAATCCAATGGTTACAATCATTAGGAACAATGGCTTTTAGTTTTCAAGAAATTTTCATGAAATTTTCTTTGGAAGGAAAATAAATTGAGTTAAGGGGTATCACAGGGAAACCCAATAAGGTGATAAGATCTAATGGCATGAAAATATTATTGAAAAAAGGGCATCAGGGTGTAATTGCACAACTATGCTCACTAGATGTTCAAACATCTAAGCCATCTATTCCCCTAGATCTCCAAGGGATCATTGATAAGCATTCCAAAGTATTTGAAGATATTCCCAAAGGTCTTCCACCCACTCGAAATCATGATCATGTTATTCACCTAATTCCTGGGAGTTTTCCTCCTAACATCAAGCCTTATAGATACCCTTATTCCCAGAAGAGTGAAATTGAGCATATGGTTGAAGAAATGTTAGAGGCTGGCATTATTAGACCTAGCCAACATTCTTACTCTACACCGGTGATAATGGTACTCAAGAAAGGTGGCTCATGGCATATGTGTCTATATTATAGAGAGCTCAACAAGATCACTATTAAAGATACGTTTCCCATTCTCGTCATTGATGAATTGTTAGATGAGCTACATCGAGAAATATATTTCACAAAGTTGGTTCTTCATTCAGGGTATCATCAGATTAGAATGACAGAAGCAGATATCCCAAAAACAACATTTTGAACTCATGAAGTCCATTGTGAATTTTTGGTCATGCATTTTGGCCTTACAAATGCACCTTCCACATTCCAAGGGTTGATGAATTCCATTTTCAATCCCTTCCTTCGAAAATTTGTGTTAGTGTTTTTTGATGATATACTAATCTATAGCAAGTCTTAGGAGGATCATGTGCGACATGTTGGGAAGGTGCTACAACTACTAAAGGAGAAACAACTATATGCCAAACCATCCAAATGTTTCTTTGGGGTGAAGGAGGTAGATTATTTGGGTGATATTGTATCTCATGAAGGTGTCAAGGTAGACCCTAACAAGATTAATTCCATGATGGACTGGATGATTCCCAAAACATTGAATAATCTTAGAGGATTTTTGGGTTTGACAGGTTACTACGAAAAGTTTGTTTGGAACTATGGAAGAATAGCAGCACCTTTAACGAAATTAACTAAGAAGGATGAATTTTCATGGACTCCAATGGAAACTCAAGATTTTAAACAACTTAAAAAGGTGATGTGCAAAGATCCTGTCTTGACCACACCAGACTTCAAAAAAACCTTTATAATTAGAATGTGATGCCTCAGGAAATGACATTGGTGTTGTTCTAATGCATTAAGGAAGGCCCCTTGCTTTTGAAAGTCATACACTCAAGGGAAAGGACTTACACAAACCCATTTATAAGAAGGAAATGATGGAAATACTACATGCATTGAATAAATGGCGCCCTTACCTAATAGGTAGGCACTTCAAGGTCAAAAAAGATCATGATAGTCTTAAATACTTCTTTGAACAAAGACTATCTTCAGAAGAACAACAAAAATGGGTGACCAAGATATTGGGTTATGAATTTGAAATCATCTATAAAAAAGGGAAGAAAAATGTTGTGGCAGATGCACTCTCAAGAAAGGATGAAGATGTTGAGGCCTTTCTTTGTGCTATCTCGATCATCCAACCTGATTGGATAATAGAAGTGATGGATGAATGGAAGAATGACGAAAATGTGTGGGCTCGCATTCAAAGGTTGCAGCAGGATTCTAGTGGATCAGATACATTTACATGGAAAAATGATTCACTATGGTACAAAGATCGCTTATATTTATGTAAGAACTCCCAATTCAAACAAAAGGTACTATTGGAATTGCACACCTCTCCGGTAGGAGGGAACTCAATATTTTTAAAAACCTGCCATAGGGTCAAGAATGATTTTTTTTTCGATGGCCTTTAAATTGATGTTCAAAGGTTTTTGGCAGAATGTTTGATTTTCCAACAAAATAAGGTGGAAACAATTAAGACCCCAGGTCTTTTACAACCATTAACCACCCCAAGTCAGCATTGGGAGGAGGTTTCCATGGATTTCATCACAGGGTTACCGAAGTCTGAAGGAAAGAGTGTCATCATGGTGATTGTTGATAGACTGACCAAGTACACACACTTTTGTGCCCTCTCTCATCCCTTCAAATCCAGTACAATTTCCACCGCATTCATGGAGACATTTCAAAATCTACATGTAAGCCCAAAGATTATTGTAAGTGACAGAGATCCCATCTTCATTGGACATTTTTGGACATAATTATTTTCTTGTTTGGGTACTCAATTGGCTCATAGTGCATCCTATCATCCTCAATCTGATGGAAAAATCGATATAGTGAACAAATTTCTAGGAGGATACCTTCGTTTCTTTTTCTATGATAAACGAACACAATGGTTCAAATGGTTACTCTTGGCAGAATGGTGATATAACAATTCATTTCATATTGCAACAAAAATGACAACATTTATGGTACTCTATGGATACCACCCTCCTTCCATCACTTCTTAACTAAAATAAAAATATAAGGTTCAAGTAGTGGAAGATCACATCGAGCATCAACAACAAGTTCTCCAAATCTTAAGGACAACCTAACCATGGAACAAAATCGCATGAAACAACAAGTAGATCAACATCGTAGTGAAAGAAGTTTTGAAGTAGGGGATTGGGTGCTTTTAAGACTACAACCTTACAAATAGATGTCCCTCAAGAAAGCCAAGAAGGATAATAAATTATCACCAAAGTACTATGGCCCTTATAAGGTGTTGTAAAATATTGGTACTATGGCATACAAATTGAAGTTTCCTACATCTTCACGAGTACACCCAGTTTTTCATGTTTCATGCTTAACTAAGGCTATAGGTGACAAGATCCCAGTTCAAACTGTATTGCTAAAAATTTATGAGGAAGGAAAAATCATATTGGAGAATGAAGCTATCACTGACACAAGAATTCTCCAGCTGAGGAATAGATCCATTTCAGAGTATTTCATTAGGTGGAGGAAACTACCCGCTGAATATTCCACTTGGGAAGATGAGTCTTTTATACATAAGTATCTAGAATTATTCAAGCATTGTGAACAACACTTGTCTGAAGGGGAGGGTCATTTTAAGACCTAAATAGTGGCACATTACCCCTTAATTAGGGCATATTACATTAGTAATGTTATTTTATTAATGTCGTCTTGGGTCCATTAGTTGTAATTGTACCTCCTAGTCTCCTATATATACCAAGGATACCTTTTCATTTAGAATAATCTTGTATTAGGAAATCTATGTGGTGTATAAGGAGGTTGCCCCTGTTGGTGTTACTTCGCACACACCTAGGATTTCTTTTTCCTAAGGTTCTTTCTTGTTTATTATTCATAATTAGTCATTATTCAGTCTCCTATATTTTAGGGGAGAATATTCCACCCAGAGAATATTCTCTTTCAGTTCACACTTCAGTTTGACTAGTTGAGTTGAGTTTTGATGTTGCATTGGGATCATCACCATGATAATTTGACCTTGCCTTGGTATCATCACCAGAGTGGCACATTAGCCTTGATTTCTTGAGTTAACTCCTCACTACTCTCTGTTCAGTCAGTAAACTGAAGACTAGTTGACTAGTTAACTCAACTACATGGCAGTTCACTCCCGTAACTACCTGAGAGACTAGAATAGGTGGCAATTCACTCCCGTAACTACTGGTGTGTGTCCAGATCACTCTAGACCACCACTATGGTGACTTGGTTCACATCAAGTCAAACTCATTGAGTTATACAGAGTATATCATGTGTAAATTATTCATTTTTCACAACGGTTAATGAGAATTCCTCCATTCTTTCTCTCCTTCTTCTTCTTTTTCCAATTCTCTCTGCATATGTGTGTATCATTTTTTAGCTAGATCTATTATGTGTAGGTTCAAAACATTTACATGGTATCAGAGCTGACGAACTGCTAAGAAAAAACTACACCAAATTGTTTTGCAGCTACAAAAGATTGAAGACAGCGGAAAGATGGAATTCCAAAAAGAATTCATTCTTACACCTTACAACTATTTTGCATGGAAGGAGAAAATAGCCATACATATACGATCCAGAGGGTTGTATAGGTTAACCATGAATACATATATAGATCCAACATCAACCATAGAAAAATCTAAGTAATTAAATCGCATGGATGAGGCACTGAAAACAATTTGCAGTCTTATTTCTCCCGATCTCCTTTTTCATATATCTTCCTATAAGACTCCCAATGAAGCCTGGACCATATTGGAAGAGATATTTGGAAAATAAGATGAGATGAGGGGACACATGCTGGAGGAGGAGCTGCTCACATTGGATCCAAAAAGCTTCGACAATATCCAATATTTCTTTACAAAATTCAAGGATTTATTATCGCAACTCAAAACTTGCAGGGTTGATAAATCGAAGGAGGAGAAACAAATGGTTCCACCAGTCTCTCCAAGATTGTTCCTGAATTCTCAGTATTCGTATCTACATTCCATACTTTCAGATTCACCTATGGAGCCACCTGGAAAATGCCTTCTCTTGAGGACTTTATCGAATCCCTGACACAAGAGCAAACCAAGCTCATCAACATGGGCACAATCAAAGGACCAATGGCACATGCACTCACTGTGCATGATGGCAGCCACAAATATCAGAAATATAAAGATAAATATAAGAAGAAATCTCATGCACATACGAAGAAGGAAGGGTACACAAAACCCTTCACCAATGCCTTCGGATCCAAAGGAGAAAAGGGAGGAAAAGGAGAGAAACACACATACTGTCACAAAGGATTATATTCGGAATCCACATGCATGAAAAAAAAAATAGATATGATGTCTTAGATACTTCAGAAAAACAACCTTGGAGATCGCATCCCCGAGGGTGCAAAGAAGAAGAAGCCAGAAGATCCAAATTCCAAGAAAGGCAATTCTAGCCATGCCTTGATTGCCATCAACTCCTCTCCCAATGCTTGGATCATAGACTCAGGAGCATCACATCACATGGATACATCAAAAGTAGTCTATTCTTCTTTGGATGCATGCAAAGTTCCTCCTTTTTTGATGGGGGACAACTTTTCTGTCGAAGTCACCATCAAAGGAAGGATTGAACTCACCAACGAAAGCTTCGAGAATGTGCTACATGTTCCCAAGATTTCTGTCAACCTTCTATCTGTGTATTAGATGACAAATTCCAGCACCGAAAAGAAATTCATCTTCACACCAAATTCCATGGACATCTACGACATGAAAACCAATTCCAGGGTTGCTACCGGTGAGGTAAATCATCAGTCTAGATTGTATAAATTTTCTGAATTCATTGAACCTGATTCTGCTTTACTGCTTACTCATGTTGATGAAACTAGTATGATATGGCACAAAAGTTTTGGAAATTTGAATTTCAGATACATGCAACAACTTAGCAAACACAAATTAGTTGATGGTCTACCAGACATCCATTTTTCCAAGGGAGTATGTGAGGGATGTGTTCTCAGAAAACATCCTCAAGAGAAATTTGACAAGGGAAAGTCTCAGCAAGATTCCGCACCTTTAGATCTGATCCATAGTGACCTTATGGGTCCTTTTCCACATCCATCCATTAGCAAAGTGAGGTTTGTTCTCATTTTTGTTGATGATTTCTCACATTTTACTTGGATTTACTTTCTAAGGCAAAAATCCAAGGTCTCTCAACACCTCAAAGATTTCAAAGACTTGGTTGAGACACAATCCGAAAGAAGATCAAAGTCCTCCGAAATGATAACAGGGGAGCGTAGGTGAATCATGAGATCCATGATATTTTCCATGAGGCAGGGATTTAGTTGCAACATACAGTTCCCTACACTCTGCAGCAAAACGAAGTTGCTGAGCAGAAAAACAGATCTCTAAAGGATATGGCATATTGCATGTTGCATGCAAAGTCACTACCACAGAGACTATGGGCCGAAGCACTTAATTGTGAAAAATACATCCAAAACAGATCTCCCCATAGATATATCAAGGATAAGACCCCCTACGAGGCTTGGAGAGGCCTCAAACCGGAAGTGACCCACTTTCACATTTTTGGTTCTCGTGCATGGGCTCGCATTCCCTCTGAAAAGAAGAAATAACTTGATCCACAGAGCACTGAGTGAATTTTTGTTGGATACCCCGATGGTGTGAACGGATATCAACTTATTGATATTTCCTCGGACTGACTCATCATTGAGTGTAGTGTCCAATTCGAGGAAAGTGTCTCGCATGTACATCAACATTCGCATGCAGATACCTTCACTCTTCCACCTGTCCGAGATGATGAGCATGCACATGTCGACTCTTATTCAGATGAGAGTTTTGATTTAGAGGAATCAGATGATTTAGATTTAAAGTCAGTATAGTCAGATGCAGATTCAGAGCATCCAGATGCACTTGTAGAGCCAGAGCAGAGGCCCAAGTGGGCACATACTACTCTTCAGGATGTAGGGGATCTCATTGGTGATCCAACTGATACTAGGAGGACTCGATCTGATTTCAAGGAACCTCCTATTGAAATCAATGCCACTAAACCATTTCCTTCGAGGCATATTTTCTTGGTTCAGTCTTTAGATCCATAGTCTTATGGTGAGTTTGTTGTAAATCCCTTTTGGGAATCCGCCATGCAGGAGGAGTAAAAATCTCTCCTCGAGAATGAAACTTGGGATCTGGTTCCCCTTCCTTTTGGGAGGAAACTTGTCAGATTCAGATGGGTCTACAGGACCAAGAGTGCAGCGGATGGACAGATCAACAAATACAAAGCCAATATTGTCACCAAAGTCTTTCAGCAGGTTCATGGTATTGACTATGATGAGACATTCGCTCCAGTAGCGAAGATGGATTCCATACGATTGGCACTTTCCAATGTGGAAACCAAGATATGGGAAGTCCATCAGATGGACGTGAAGAATGCATTTCTTCATGGTGATCTCTCTAAGGATATCTACATGGAGAAGCCCTAGGGATTTATGCAGGACTCATCTTTGGTCTACCGATTGAAGAAGTCATTTTATGGCCTCAAGCAAGCTCCTAGGGCATGGTATGCCAAGATGGACTCCTACCTGTTGTCATAGAACTTTGTACGTTTTAAATCAGACCCAAATGTATACATGCTCAGGACATATAATTCAGTTCTAATTTTAGTTCTCTATGTTGATGATTTGTTGATCACCGGGTACATGCTCAGGACAGATAATTCAGTTCTACTTTTAGTTCTGTATGTCGATGATTTGTTGATCACCAGGTGCTTGACTTCAGCGATTGCTGCAGTCAAAAGGATTCTACTTGAAAGGTTTTTCACGACGGACATGGGTCCGCTACACTTCTTCCTTGGACTTGATATCAGTTAGGATGCATCAAGCATCAAACTGTACCAAGCCAAGTATACACGAGATCTCCTTGAGAGATTTCACATGACAGACTGCAAGTCTTCTCTGACTCCTTTCCTATCAGGAGTCAAAATTGAGGTTGGTGGGGAGAATCCATTGGTTGACAACACACTGTACAGACAACTAGTGGGGATCTTGTCATATCTCACACACTCTAGACCAAACCTCTCATATGCAGTTGGCATAGTTTCTAGGTTCATGCAGGAGCTGCATGAGATACATTGGAAAGATGCAAAGTGTATCCTTTGATACGTACAGGGCACCATCACCTTCGGGATTCATTATGCAACAGACTCTACATTAGATCTCATTGGGTTTACTGATTTTGACTAGGCTGGTGATAGCATTGATCGCAAGTCCACATCTAGTAACTCACTTAGTCTTGGTTCCAGGCGTATCTGTTGGTCGAGCAAGAATCAAGATGCCATTTCTCTATCTTCAGCTGAGGCAAAGTACAGAGGGGTAGTTAACATAACCATTCAGGATATGTGGCTATAATATTTTCTCACTGAGTTGGGCATTCAGTTTCATCGGTCGATCGTCATCTGGTGTGACAACCACAACACTCTGAAGTTCTGCAGAGATCCAGTTCAAAGGCAGCGGACGAAGCACATCGAGATCCATATGCACTGCATCCGGGACTTAGTACATGAGGGGATCATCGAATTGTAGTTATGTCCTTCAACAAAACAAATGTCAGACATTTTCACCAAGACCTTCACTGAGCAGAAATTCCATTCTCTACGAGGTCATCTTGGAGTGAAGGACATAGTTGCCTAGCAACTGTAGTTCCCCTTTTTACATACATTGTACCTTGAGGAGGGGTTTTTCCCATGAGGTTTTCCCTCTTTCCTCACTTTATTTTCAGTGTATCTTTTGTACTTGGGTACCTAAAATGGCCTCGTTGTTGTGACCCAATCTTTATTTTCATCATAGTGATGTTCAGGGGGGGTGTTGGAGTTACTTCACACACACCTAGGATTTCTTTTTCCTAAGTTTATTTCTTGTTTATTATTCATAATTAGTCATTATCTAGTCTCCTATATTTTAGGGGAGAATATTCCACCTGGAGAATATTCTCTTTCAGTTCACACTACAGTTTGACTAGTTGAGTTGAGTTTAGATGTTGCATTGGGATCATCACCATGCAACATTGGGATCAAAACCATGCTAATTAGAACTTGACTTGGTATCATCACTAGAGTGGTGCATTAGCCTTGATTCCCTGAGTTAAATCCTCACTACTCTTTGTTCAGTTAGTTAACTGAAGACTAGTTGACTAGTTAACTCAACTAAGTGGCAGTTCACTCTTGTAACTGCCTGAGAGACTAGAATAGGTGGCAGTTCACTCCCGTAACTGTTGGTGTGTATCCAGATCACTCTATACCACCACTATGGTGACTTTGTTCACCTCAAGTCGAACTCATTGAGTTATACAGAGTATATCATGTGTAAATTATTCATTTTTCACAATGGTTAATGAGAATTCGTCCATTATTTCTCTCCTTCTTCTTCTTTTTCCAATTCTCTCTGCAAATGTGTGTATAATTGTTTATCTAGATCTATTCTGTGCAGGGTCAACACATTTATAGCCCCCTTGAAGAGTCTTATTATATAAAATTCACTCTTTTTCATGGCGTTAGGTACTTATTATGAGATTTTTATATGCTATCTTGGTATTTGGTTCCTAACAAACATAAGGAGACTATGGAGACTATGAATATTCAAACCTTAGTAAAATTCATGAATTAATAAATATTTTGATAGCCCAGTCAACATCCACTAAGTGTCCAGTCAACAATGAGTCATAGCCCAGTTGGCAGTGATTCAAAGTCCGTATCATCGCCATGTATCATAGTTTCATTGGATACCACAAGATATCACACGTCATCACATGATTGGTCACCACATGTCATGGTCTCATTGGTTTCCAACTGTCATGATTATATTGGTTGAATAAAACTTAGGAGAAGTATTAAGAATGGAAATGGAGAGAATGTGAGGATGAAGGAGAGTAGTGGAGGAGAGAGAATCGAAGGTAAAGGAGAGGATCATAACTGGGTGAGTTTACATGGATAGGGGGTGAGCTCACAAAGTAGAGAGAACTTGCGAAGGAGAGAGTGAAGTGGAGTGAGGGGGATGGGAAAAAATTAAAATAAAACTAAGTCAAGTGAATTTGTCGGTCAGACAAGTGAGTGGGGAATTTGAGTGATGAGATAAGTGGAGAATGAAACTCAAGTATGGAATTTGAGTGAGGAGATAAGTGGAGAATGAAACTCAAGTATGGAGAGGAAGAAAAATATTATAAGTATGGGGAGAGGGAGTAAGGGGAGGAGAGATGGAGGGATAAGGAGGGGATATAAGAAAAAATTCAAAGTACAGAAAATTAAGAGAAGAGAGGAAGGAGAGTATGGAAGTAAAAAATATTGTAAGTGTGGAAGAGTATTGTTATGAGGGAAAAACTCTCTATGGCCAGGGTAAATCACAACAGATAGGTATGACTGCAGAAATCTACTCAATTCTAACATATGCTATATAAACCAATGTGCAAGCGAGATAAGAAAGAAGCCTACCTCGTTCCAACATTTGATGATGTTCCACTATTGAGTACTTTGAACCAAATCTTTGTACCTGCAACAAGTTCTCAACAAACAAGCATAGCAAGTATATAGTGATAGTATAAGGGGTTAGCACATTAGATAGCATAATCCATTAATAAACATTACAAATATTCCCATGGATAATAATCATATATTTGCACAATACCAATTGGACAGAAAAGGAGTATTTCTATTAATAAATGATCAGCAGAAGTGAAAACATTACAAACTTCCATGTCGACATGGTTCGAAACCAAGAAACCAAGTTCCTTCCAACTAGGCCTCCGCCACTTCAATCCTCCACCAAAGGAAAGATCATAGGAATGAGACAATGAGGTTCTCTCAACAATAGGGAAAGAGCTTGGGGGATGAACAGTACTGTGTTCATACTTGAGGAACAAAGGGATGTAGACTCAATATGAAGTAATTTCTCCCGAGTAACTTTGCTCTCAAATTTGAATTCTTTCTCTTTTTTTCCATAGCTCATAATTGTGTTCTTATAGCCTTCAAAGTGAAACTAAAGGGTTGAGTCAGAACGTTTCTAGTATATGGAAGGCCAAGGATCAAAGATCTCCTATCGTGACATGGAAACTTGACTTCATTTTTGTATTTTCTAGCACAAATCTCGATGTATGTGGGCTGTAGTGGAGAAACCTGCACATACGCATGTTGTATAGTAGATAGGGCATGTATATGTGGAAAAATATGTATTTTTAGCTCTGGATTCATAAAAAAGGGATGACAAGTTTGCATGGGGAAATGGAAAAAGGCCCTCTATGCAAGATAACAATGGTGAGGCAAATCTTCCTATAAAATATGCCCCCTAATGTGTGAGATCAGAGGAGTATCTGCGATGGACGAAATGAATTATAAATAACCTAGAAGTGGAGTGGTGTAAACCTAGCTGGAAAGACTAGTTGCTCATTACATTATGTTTTGACTTTACATACATGGCTGCCAATAGAATACAATGTAGATCCATGTGGAAAATATACCAAATAAGTGTCTGTGGCCATGAATAGGCAAATACAAATGTGGTTATATGCGAAAATATGTCATAATCACGAACAAGGCCCAGTAGAACCAGTCTCAAAACCAATCTGAAGATATCTGTATACGATGGAGTATAATATGATGTATCATGATTACTGTAGTCAAATAGGTGTTGGTCCAATGAAAAGGAAGAAACAACTCAGGAAAGTTGCGACCACATAGTGATGTCTTCAAGTCTTCTACACATCCGCCAAAGGTTCAAGTATACATCATGTGAATAAAGGAGTTGAGGTCGAACATAATGAGACATTGTTTGATTACCCGTCATTGAGGTATACTGTTAACAAACAAGAGACAACCTACCAATAATGAAAGTAGGTATAAAGGCACTGAGCACATTCCTACAAGTGTGAATAAAATATTCGATGTCGAACACTTGAGGAATCCATTGATCAGGAAACATTGATGTATTCCCATCTGTCAATGGTGAGAGAGCCTGCCACTAATGACTTCAAGTCTCAAGGTACTCATAAAACTATAGGTCTTAGATCCAGAATAAATGAGCTGAAGTCGATGGAAAGAGACCCACTGAAAGGAGAGCATTAAGTCATCTCTCATTAGTCAACACGAGGAACAAAGAAGGAGCTTCATAATTTGGTGGAGATCGAACGAAGAATATGTTCATGAACAAACGACCCTATGCATATTTCGCATGTGCCAAATGGAAGTGGTACACGAAAAACACCCTCTGAATAACAAACAATGATGAAAACTATTGACAAAGGTGAGGAAACCACCAATAAGGCTAATGGAATCCAAGACACTGCATGAATCCCAAAGTGTGAATAGATGTCTTGCCGTCGAAAACAAGGGAAACCACCCAGTCAATGACCAATTATGAAATGTCGACTGTTGGGTTCAAGGTGACCTACCAATGATGAAAGTAGATCCAGGGTGCATTATAAGACCACAATATCATGTGATTCTGAGACAAAATGAGGGTATGGTCAACATGAAAAGTCAATATTTCTGAGGAATGGTCTACACGGGTTGATATACTTCCTTTGAACGAGAGTATGAGACATGTGATAGACTCCGACAGCATAGAATCAATGATGTAACTATTTGATGCAAGAGGCATCAATAATGTTCTCTATAGGGACTGGAAGAGTAACCAGTCGATAGAGAAAAACTCTGTAACGAGATCATGTTCCTAAGGCCACGATAAACCCAAAATTATGATGACACCAGGACTCAATAATTTTGTGCTATGTTCAAAGGTGACACGACTGCTGCCAATTATAATATAGTACTCCCTTCCCGCCTGTAATTTTTTGTTTTTTCATAACAAATGAATGCTATGATACAAAAGAGGAAACAAGTGTTGCAAGTAAGAAAAACTAGTTCCAGTAGTGGAACGTACCTATGCTTAATGCAAGGAAATGCTTATGGGAGATGGACACTCGGGGTGATGTTCTCTCCAGGGTATAGGGTGTCAAATTGAGAAGGATATAAACAAGGCTCTGCTTGGTTGAGGATGCAAAAATTTCTTAGGAAACGGTTTATAATGCAAAGCGAGAACTGGATAAAGGCTCAATACTGAAAGCGAGGGCATGAGATGAAATCACAACTTAACGCCAAAAAATGTCCTTTTTTATGTCTTTTAGTCTACTTGATGTGAAAAAGGGATAAACTTGTGCCAAATAGACGTCTTTTCAAATCCAATTTACGAGTGTGAAAAAGACAAGTTCACTCAACGATCTTTTCTATTTTTGGTAACGAGTTAGAAAATATCTTAACTAAGACTCATGACCTTTCAAATCCAACTTAACGAGTCTGAAAGGGACAAATCACTCGGCAATCTTTTCATTTTTTAGACGAGTCGGAAAAGAGCTTAACTAAGACTCGTTTTGGGAGTCCGTGGGGAATAAGGTCGCATGTGTATGAGTAAGAAATGAGGCTCATCATAATGTCATGTATCAAGCTATAATGGACTCCTGATCCTAAGGAAAAACTTGGCATGGGCACAAAATGACAAAGAGGATCTAACTAGGGTGCCCATGTTTGGTAAGTCTCTACCATTTATTAGCGACACTACTTATAGAAGAAAGAAGGTTCTATGTTGCAACAAATGGGTTCGTACCTAAGGCATAAAAGCAGTATTTTAGAGGATAATGCAAAAATGCACGATGGAGTGGATACCTGTCCTATATGTTAGGTTATGAAAATACCTGCCCGAGGTGACGAACGACCAATCATAACGTTGAAATCCGCAATAAATCTGAGTCAAAACTACCAAAACAAGCTTAAAACCATTTTTGTATTAGTCCATGAAAAAATAGCATGAAACTATATAATGTGGGTAAAAATAGCTTATAAATAGTAATAAAATAAAAAATTACTATACCATTTTGATTTTTACCCAAATAGTGAAATTTGGACCAAAATACCTCCAAGATTCAAACAATGATTGCGGGAGCATCGAGCAACGAAATCATGAACCGTCTGGATCAGGTAACTCTACTCCTTATCCTCTTCAAATTAAGTGGATTACATTTTTGAATTAGGTTCCAATTTTTTAGTTATTGAGGGCGTAAAATATAGATTTCGGTGTACGCTGGCTGGCTTTGTTTAGGTTGTGTATACGACGTGGTATATGCTACTATGTGAACCATAGGGGGCATATATTAAGCCCTACATGTGACTGTATGCAAAGGAATCCGTGTACAGGCACACAAATGACCAAAAAGGAGGGTTCTAACTCAAAATTTGGTTTGTTCTTTGCAGGATGGTTCTTGAATGGAGAGAGCGAGAACATGAGGAGGTTGATGCAGCTATGGACCAAGATCTGGTGGCTCAAGTGGCTCTAAAAATATGAGGATTTTATAATTTTTGGGCTCTCAAAGGAATGAGGGCCCAAGTGAGGTTGTTGTAGATGTTGGTGGGTTACTGGGACCTTGATAGAGAAAGATTTATCCTCGATGGAAAGCCATTGAGGATCAAATTAGTAGACGACATCTACTTCTTGACTGGTCTATCGAGCCGAGGAGAGGTTGTAAACCTCAAGTCACGTGAAGCAGGGAGTGGGATGAAGATCGAGGAGTATATCGATGCCCACTGTGTAGCGGGGACTCCCAAGGTGTGAAGTCAAGTCTCTATCCGAGCAATAAATAACCTCAACCTGAATATCATCATGCTTGTATTGACCAGGATCACAGGTTGGGATTCATTGCACCTGACATCGAGGCCGCTCATGTTTTGTGCAGTGCAATGTGCGAGACCCACTATCTATGACTGGTGTACCTCACTATTGACCAATATGAAAGGTCAGTTGATAGAGTGAAAACAAGGGGGTAAGCGAAACTTCGGGTTTGCCTCCATTCTTTGTAGTTTATTTTTCGAGCGGGTTCCAGGTCTAGGACCTAGAGTGGATATCCTTCCTAGAGGACCGCGTGATCTAGCCATGGCGTGATGGACCGAGGTTATGAGACGACAAGTCGGAGGTAGGGTGCCAACACCTTATAACAAGGATTTTTTCTTCTGGTGGTGGAGACAAGTCATCGCTCTGGATGACTATCCTTATGCGGGGATCGACTTTAGAGGAGATCCAGATATTCCAACTCCACTAGGGGCTGCCTATGGTGACATAGGTAATTTTTTTTTTTAAATATTTCATTTTTTGTATTTTTGTATTATGAGACAAAAATATTTTTTGGTGGTGTTTAAGTATTAACTAGACACTTGTGTGACGCAGATGTGGGTCCGCAACGGTTGGAGGTTTTACCTCGACATCGAAGGAGGCACCAGGGTGATGAGGGGGAAAGAGGAGAAGCCAATAAATTCCTACAAAATGTGCAGGGCAACATATCTCGTTTGATGCAGATGATTCCAATGGTTCAGGTAGAGGATCTACCTGAATCCATGCAGCGAAAGGTGGTGGGTGTACCTAGAGCATAGGTACGACTTTTTCAGCGTCTTGCAAACGTCATGGTTTTATATCATAACACACATCCAAATCCATAGGCGTAGATGTGTATTGAGGGTTTTTAGCCCCGATTTTGTAATATAAACACCATATTTTTTGAAATATATAAAAAGGATCTTCGTCTTTACTTATATTTTACAATTTGTATATTGATTTGATGGTTTTATTTGCTTTATTAATGTGACAAATGCCAATCTAAAACGTAATTAGCATAGGCATCGGATACATGATTAGCACTCCTAGGAATTTGATAATATGTGATAAAATTAAACTGTTGTTCTAAAATACGTACCCGTATGAATTTTCGGAGTAAAGTAGGATCACGTACACGGTAATGGTCGTTCAACTGACATACTACTAACTGGGAATCCAGGCGAACTTCTAAAGAGTGAATAGCATGTGAGATAGCATCGCGCAAAAGTTCTATGACGACGCTATATTAGGCCACATTGTTCGTGGATGGCCCTAGGCAGGTCTGTGTATGACGATTGGCTCTATCTGTGAATCCTAGGTAGACCGAAAACTCCGTTGACATCTGTCAATAAAGGGAAAACTTGATAAACAAGACAAAGACAAAAAGAAGGGGAAAATATATGTATATACACGAAATTACATTAGTATACAAAGAGTTCTTCCCAAGCCTAGCCTCAAGCGTAATATATTTTCAAGTAGAGCCCATTTCTGGGCTCGACCAACACATTCCCTTCATAATCTTCTAACTCATAGGCTCCTTTTTCTAGAACACGTCGCACGATATACAGACCGTACCACATGGGTTTAAACTTGACTGCCCCCAGTGGTTCTTTGGATTGGTCATATAAAAGGACCAAGTCACCCTCAACGTACAACAGATGATAGACAGACTTGTCATACTGGACCTTGACATGTTTTTTGTTCACCTCGATGGTTGTAAAGGAGTCCTGACATTGCTCGTCAAGACTCTCTAGGTGCACAAGGCGTCTCTCTAGATCTGAAGTGTCAGGTAGGAGTGTGACTGCCAAATTAAGAGAAGGGATTTCTTATTCAATAGGAAGAATTGACTCCACACCGTACACTAACTGGAAAGGGAAAAAACCAGTGGCAGTCTTAACCATGGTTCAGTATGCCCAAAGAATGGGATATAGCATGATGTGCCAATCAGACTTACTCTGACTGATAGTTTTTTGCAAGATGGTCTTGAGAGACTTATTGACAGCCTATACTTGCACATTTTCCTGGGGTTAATAAGGGGGGGAATGACCATGTATAAACCCCAGCTTCAATGCTAGTTCTACCGTCATTTCATTATGAAAGTGACTGCCATGATCAATGATAATCTCACTCGGGATACCGAACTGGGTGATAATTTGATTGAATACAAAGAAGGCAACAGTCTTCCCATCGTATTTCATGGTAGGCATGGCTTCGACCCACTTAGTAAAGTAGTCGACGACCATGATAATATGTTGATGCCCTTCAACCAAATTTGGGTTGCAATCTACAAAGTCTACCCCCCACTTGGTGAAGGGACCGATGACAATGACTGGGTGAAAAGGGGTTGGGTGAGAGCGCATTTTCTGAGTGAACACCTGGCAGGGGTGACACTTCTTAACCACTTCAATACAATCTTTAAAGATAGTAGGCCATAAATAACCAGCTCACAAGATTTTTTGGGTTGTCGCAAGCCCGGATAAGTGACCACCACAAGCCCCTTTGTGGCAATCGTTTAGGGCTGACTCGACTTCTTCGTGAGTTAAAAAATGACGTAAGATGTCATCTATCCCTTGGAGATACAAAGTGTCACTGACGATGGTATACTTCTTAGCTTGGTATCTAATACGTCGTTGGTCATCTCGCGAAAGATGTTGAGAGAACTTCAAGGTCTGAAGATACAGAACAATGTCTCCATACCAGGGGTCAGACGATGAGACAAGGAAAATGTGTTCGTCCACAAACAAATCAACATGGATAACATCCTCATCTAATCGTGGAAAATCAGATATTAACTCTATGAAGACCAGTGATTTTTTGGAGTTTTCCGAAGTGAAGTCGAGATCAAACTGTTGTAAAATGACAATCCATTTATTATATTTCCCTCCTATTATACGTATGGTAAGGACGTATTGAAACAGACCGACATTAGCAACTACGATAGTCTTGCAAAGCAATATATAGTGACACAAACGTTGGACTGCATGAACTACATCCAAAGCTAGTTTTTCAATGTGAGAGTAATTAATCTCAGGAGCGACTAAATTTCGACTAATATAGTAGATGATGTGCTCATGGAGCTCATCATCCTCCTGAACTAGAACCATACCAATAGTCTCTTTAGACACGGAAATATAAAGCAAGAAATCTCTACTATAATCAGGAGAATTCAGTAGAGGGGTCGATACTAAGGCTTTCTTCAAAACATCGAAAGACTCCCGGGCTCAGTCATCCCATATAAAAGGGGTGTCTTTCTTCAAGAGGCTCATGAAACCCTTAGTGATATTGTCATAATTCACTATAAACTGATGTAGAAAGTTAGCTTTCCCATGTAAACCTTGAAGTTGCCTAATCGTGCATGGGGGAGACAATTGAAGTATTGCCTCAACCTTAAGAGGATCTACCATGATCCTGGTCTAAGAGACAAAAAATATCAAAATGCGACCAGACTTAATGCAAAAGATGCATTTATGAGGGTTCAACCAGATTCTATAGTAACAACATCTTTCAAAAACAAGATGAAGGTGCATAACATGATCCACTCTCTTGTGGGAGTGAGCAATGAGATCATCAAGGTGGGTTTCGACTATGTGCTTAAGATCGTGAAAAGTGAAAGTCATGGCACGTTGGAAGGTTGCTCTAGCATTTTTAAGGCCGAAAGGCATTTTCCGGTATGCAAAAGTACCCCAAGGACATATAAATGTCATATTTTGTTGGTCTTCAGGTTTGATTTGGATTTGGTTATACCCTGAAAATCCGTCCATAAAAGAAAATATCTCGCTTCCTACGCACTCATTGAGAATCTGATCAATGAAAGGTGTGGGGAATTTATCTTTAGGACAAACCTTGTTCAGGTCGCGAAAGTCCATACATACACAGATGGTTCCATTCTTTTTATTCACAAGAACAGGGTTGGATACCCATTCGGTCAAAGGAACCGGGTAGATGAAGCCAACATTAAGTAGCTTCTCCACCTCTGCCTTAATAGCAGGGGCCTTCCTAGGATTCACGGCTCTAAGAGGTTGACGAACAGGTTTAACATCTGGGTAAGTTCTAATCTCATGTTCGACAATACGAGGGTCAATCCCTGACATCTCTTCATATGAATGATAGGTGTTCTATATGCACTAAAAACACACTAAAAACCCTCAACTAAATTGTCAACCTGGGGTAAGTAAACTTAGAGTTGTAGAAAAATATATGCCAAAGGTAGAAGGGTTGGTAGTAGTATAGTCTAACTAAGGAAGTGGCTATCTAAGGGATAATCTACTCAAGAAAACCTATCTAATGAGAAAACCCTACTAAGAAACTATATAACATAAGTACTTTTGGGCCAAGAATCGATGGATAGTTCTAAGAAAACAAATGAAAACCCTATTTGAAGCAAACTAGTTCAACAATAAGAAATAAGAAAAAGAAAACTATTGGACATAACAATAAGAAAATGACAAAAGAAAACTACTTTAAGCATAACAGTAAGCAAATAACGAAAGCAAACTACTTTCACTAGCACACCTAATATTCAATGAGCAACTACCCTATGAAAGAAAGTAAATAGACAAGCAACTATACTATCAAAGCAAGAATGGACAAGCAAACAAGTAATCCTATTAAAGCAAGTAAACAACTAACTACCCTAAGATAACTTCTACTGCAAGTAAACTAATTAATACTTCACATTGAGCAACTATCTATCTAAGAGGCAAGTGAACTATGTTCTTAATTCAAACTTGAAAACTATTTCTAATTCATAAAGGGAAATCTATTTAATTGAAAGCAAGAAAAATTAACAACTAGTCTTGAACCTATGATAAGAAAGATACTATCTAATCTATCAAAGCAAAGACTATCTATCCTACAACAACAATAAAACTATCTACGAAAGTATGAAACTATCATGCATTAATCATCAACAATATAACGAGACTATGCTAATAAATTCAATTTCATTCTATACTAATGAAGAAAATTCATACTACACTAAACTCAATAATTAACTACAACTTGAAATTGAAACCTAAATCTAAGCAATAAATTGCATAACATAAACTAAACTAGCTCTATCTTAACAATTCAAATTGCAAAAAAGGAAATGCTCATAAACATAAATTAAACACTATTCTAGCATATGACAAGTAATGAAATGAGTAAACTAGCTAACACCTAGATACGAAAAGACTAAATAGCATTTGAATAAGCAATTTGCAAATAAAAACTAACACTATCAACATCCATCCATCAAAACCCTGTCAAAGAAAGCATGAATTAAATTTCTGTCCTAAAACTCTGTTTTAACTTCTATTTCAGCATGAAGAAAGTTTATTCTACCATCTAACTACACATGTGGTTAGTGTCTAAATCTGAAAGCTTGCTTCTACTAACTAATAACTCATTGCATACTAATAAAAATCCGCATAATAACCTGCAAAAACTAAGTTAAACCAATTAAATCACAAACAACAAATTAAATAACAAAGAAGTAAAATATCATTTCATGTACAGGAAATAAAATAAAAATGCATCTACACTATCAAATTCACAAATAAACTCATAAGATATTTACCCAGACTGCTGGTGGCCCCCCCAACAGTCATGGTTACTCTCCAAAGGCACACCACGAACTTCAACACAACGATTTTCCCATTAAAACTAAAAATGCAGGTTTTACACAGTCCGACAAAATGAAAATGACAAAACAGAGCCAAAATCGTATTTTCCTCTAACACACTACTTCTTAGCTATTATATGAGCACCACGGTGGTATTTATAAGCTTTACAGATCAAGTGGTTGACCATTGGAGGGTCAAACCACTTCTAAAAACAACAAATTACATTAATGGTGCCCTAACTGTTGAAATAGAGCGAGCCAATAATCGCCCATCTTAACAACCCAAACTGAGTTGTCAAGAGTTCAATAATTGGAGGGGGTAAGAACGAGCAAAACCCATGTTCTCGATTTGCCCACCACTGGGCGCCAATGCCATAACCACCAAATTGCCCACCATTTTTTTGCAGGATGAGGTGTTGGACAGAGTGTCGGACTGGGTATCGGATGTAGAATTGAAAACCACGAACTACTCTCAATCCATCCAAAATTTCAGGAAACAACCTGCATGGGACTTAATTGGGCATATTACGCACAAAGCCTATGTGTCGTATTTTTCAGATTCCACTTCATGCTCCCACAATTTAAGATTTAAGTTAGTTGCTTGTAATAGTGCCGAATGGATTACCAGAAGCAGAAATATTATGCGATTTTGCCCTGTAACACCAAAAAATGTGAATAATATTCTTGGAAACATAAAAACATAATGAATTATACTCAAGATTGACATAAAACATGAATTATGCATACCTGGTGTAGATCATAGTGTTTTGGTACAAAATTCTTCAAAAATCTTCTTCAAGACATAAAAACGCATATACACATTTGGCAAAAGGGATCTAGTTAACGTCATAAAATAGATCATATATCAGGCCCAACATTACCCCCACACCCAATATTTTGCAGGTCCCACTGTAAACAAAAAGAAATTTCCCTTCATGACTAAACTTGCGAAGGAGGGGGTGGATTAGCTTTAGAAGCTTCTCCCTCTTGCCTGAGGGATTTTGACTTAGGATTTTTGTGGTGTTTCAATTGCATACAGAGACTATTATTGGTGGCAGTAATATCATCAACCTAAAACTGTAGAGAATTCATCTTGGCTTGTAGGACAAAATTATCATGGCGTAAATGACAATTTAGTATTTCATGCTCTCTAAGTTTGAACTAGAGGGTTTAGATTTTTTGGAGGCTATTGATTACATGTGAGGAAGCCTTGAGATGTATATTATACCCTTGATCCTTTAAACCATGCTAAACATCAATTTTACCTCTGCAAAATTAGTTCCAAAAGTGACTTCCCATAAGCGCAACAATTCTGGCTTGGCGAACTTGTGAAAAATAGGTATCAAAGTGACACCTATAACTACAAGACAGTGAAACCTGTGTAAAACCTGAGAGATTTTTTTGTTTTTGAATATTTCCTTGACAAAAACCTCTCTTGGTTTTCAAAAATTCACTTTCAACTGTTAGGAAAACATGCCAAGAAAACATGACTAAAACAAGAAAAACAGAGTTTTATTTCCTAAAAAACTAGTCCTCTAAGAGAATTGAATATATCCAAAACCATAACGTATATTTAGAAACTAAGAGAGGTTATTGTTTTTTAATATGTCCTTGATAAAAAATTCTCTTGGTTTTCAAAATTTCACTTCGATTTGTTAGGAAAACACGAAAAGAAAATATGACTAAAACAGGAAAAACATAGTGTTTTATTTTCTGAAAGCATAGGCCTCTAAGATGATAGAACATATCCAAAACCATAAAGTATATTCAAAAATTGAGAGAGGTTACTGTGTTTTAGTATGTTATGAAAACAAACTTCCTCCAAGTTTCAAAATTACTTTCCCATTTGTTCATAATCCCATCTTGAAGTGGGTTACTCAAAACTTGCAGAAGCGCAGCATGCTCTTAGCAGAAGCGCAACGTGGTCTTTGATAGGAATTTTGGAGACCTTACCAGAGGATTTTTGGGCTGAAAGTGGTATGGGTGTAAATTGTATGATGTATTATACACAATGGAACCATCAAGCACTACAAATGCCTTCTCCAAACCTTTGAAAAAGTGACATGAAGTCAAGCTGTCCAAATGTGCAGAAACCCTCCTATAGCGACTGTATTTGGGGAATTTCTCTCAAAAAATAACACCTGTGCATACAATGAAGGAGGTTTTTGTTTCTTTATATATTATTGACAAAAACCTCTTTCACTTTTGTCAAATTCATCTTCCTTAATTCAGAAACCAATTTTGAAGTAGAACTTTGACCAAGACAATCATTTGAAAATTTATGACAAGGAATGATGACATGACCATGATGAAAATTTATGACCACTTGGATGAGTGGAGGGAGTATTAAGGACACCTAGACACACCAATGACCATTTTACAACCAAGATATGTCAAATTTTATTTGATAATTTTATTTTGAAAATATAACAATTTGACCTAATAACCTTATCAATCACTTGAATGAGTAAATTTGATCACTGGTGACTGAGAAAACTGACAGATACTAACAAAAGGCTTGGTTTGTATTGGTAGGCATGGTGAACAGGAGAATTTTTATTTCCTTTCATCGATAGGTAACAATTCAAACAACTATTCCTCTTTTCATAAGCTTGTAATACAAATGCCAGTAAGTATTTAGCAGTTGTTATTGCTCTGTATTTGTCACAAAGAATAGTTAAGTATAAGAAATATTCTATAGAATAAACATAAAAATGCACAACAAGATTATAACATACACAATGATGTCAGAAGTATATAATTTAGCATACCAATACAAGCAACTGTTGATATTATATCCCAATACTTTGTAAAAAGACAGTATGACAAAATTTTGACAGAAATCCTACTTCCTCTTCTCATGGGTTTGCTATACAAATGGGAAATTCTTAGCATTTTTATCTCAAGAAACTCCCCCCAGACCGAAGATATGGCATGTCCTCGTGCCATGAATTAGCAATAGGCTTATTGATCTTTACTTTTTTTAGAGGGGGGTTAGCAATAGGCTTCTTGGTCTTCTTGCCCGATGAGGCTACAGGGGTATCAACAAGTTTTTTGGACTTTTGGTTCGGCAAAGGAATATCTTGAGCATGAGGGTTTGGGTGGAGTAACAATCCCTAGATCAAGAGTCTTCTTGCTAGTCTTGTTGTAAGATGAGGGTTTTCATATTGGTAAATGAACTCATCCCATGTTTTCTCCTATTTTTCCAACTCGGCTAAGACAAGTAGTTTGATAAGGTCGTGGTGAAATAGGTTGTTATAGGGATTTGTTACATCCTTCCTCACTTGGGAAGACATATTCTCAAGACTCTTTAAGAAGTAAAAGGGAAATTTGCAATGGCTTATTGAACTGAAAGTGAGATAATAATCGAAATTGATAGGCTTTAAAGACGAAATATCTACCTTCACATGTAATCAATCTAGTGATGACTATGAGAGGGTTGATTAGCTCCTCTTTTATCCACTCCTTGGAGTATCCCTTAGCTCCAGAGATGTTCTGAAATTTGGTTTTGAAAACTTTGTTATAGCTTGCTCTTGGCAACTGGTGATGTTTAAATCAGTGGTATCCAACTCTTGGGAGCTTTGTGTATGAGGAAATTGATTCCTCAGAGGCCATGAACATAGTGAATAGGAGTTGAGGCAGGCTAAGAGTGTTCCATTGTTGTTGATTTTTCCACCATTCTCACTCAATCCACTTGCATAGAACATGTAATGTCAAACCTACAATGAACAACCTGTAACAAAAATGTAATGTCAAACCTACAATGAACATCCTATAACAAAAATAAATCAACAGAGTGGTCTTTTAAGGACATATACAACAATGTATAGCACAAAGGAGTTTAACACTTCAAAATAAAATAATTGTTGATGTAATAACCTGTATCATGAAAATAATACAAATGTTTTACAAATATTTACTTCTTTATGAAAGGATAATTTTTCAACTCATGAACCCTCCCCCACACCTAAGTATTGTGACACCTCACAATCAAAAGTATAGGAAACCAGTCAGTTCTCCCGATAACCAAAGATTTACATTTTGTAAAGTGTAAATATAAATTTCACAGAGTGGTCTGACGAGATGGTTAGAAGATGGCCCCACCTATAGGATAAGATATCCTATATATAGATAAGAAGAGGTAGGCAAGAGAGTTTCAAGATATTCTCAGAGTTAGTTCCCAATGGCAAGTTTATGGAGTTCATTAACCTTATCTTAACCATACATAATTCATGTCAGATTTGTCTACAAGTAATGTCGTACATCAGGACAAGTTTAAATTTATTATTTATTTTTTGTCAGATTATCATCCTCGCTAGGTAGAATGCCTCGTTGCCAGCAAGCATGTTCAGTACTCCGATGGGTTTACCTAGTCATACCATAGGCCGGCACCTTCTGCCAGCAGACCTGTTCAGTATCCCGACGGGTTAGCCTCTTACACCCTCAGAGACTGGCCCTCCATCTTTTAATATTTTAGTACAAGATTGCTTTATGCAAGAGGATGGGGGGACAACTTTGAAAACATTTTTTTTTTTTCAATTTGGATGGTATTTACGTTAGAGGATGATTTTCCGTTATATTCCTTATTGATTGTCCTGATGTAAGGGGTACTTAAGAGGATGTGGCCTATCTAAAGATATGATATAATCAAGTTATTCAGTGTGTAGTGGATGGTACCATTGAGAAATAACAAAAATATATCTCTACGCTCAACTCACTTTCTTCTTTTGTAAGTTATTGTGATGTTTCCATGACTAACCGCTAATCAGACCTCCTTGTTACTCTTTAATAAAGATACTTTACTCACTTACTCAGGTTTTTGGAGAAACTGTACGAGAGACCTCTAAGCTTGATGGTTATGGTGTCACTTCCTTATATAGTGGTGAAGGTTCAAGAAAAATTGTTATTTAAGATGCCTTAAGAAAATGAATTTTTTTGCAGAAATATGGATAATTATAGCAATTCATTATTAATTTGATGCTTAGTAGGCAACAAGGTTCAATTATAGCAATGTTTCAAAGAAAAATCCTTCTTTTATATTTCCTTGAAACTGTCTACTAGTGGTGAAATAAATACCTACAGAAGTCTCTAGAAAAAAAATAAAAAAATACCACACTCTAAAATATCAAAGACTAATGAGATCAATGAGATCAAGTCACTGGAACATGTATCTCATAGTTATTTTATTAAAATAAAATGTAAAATGATGCTGCATTCGACTTTAAGCTAAACTAACAACATGCATCTTTTATTTACTATCCTACTCTACCTAAAAAGAAAGGGAAAATCTTTATTCAAGTGTAAGAACTCTTCCAATGTAACCATGTGTGGAGTAATATAAGAAACATACTCATATCCATATATGAAAAAGTTACCGCAATGATTACCTGGATATGAAGAACCAACCAACCTACTTGTTTGGGTATCATAAGGTGTTGAAGAGGAGAATAATATTGTGGCCTGATGACCTCTTGAAACCAAATTTTAATGTAATCTTGATGTTCATCAACAATAGTTTCTATGCTCTCCTTCATCATGATATGGAGATCCTCTTCTTCTAAATGATTGATTTTTGAAGTACATAAAGGATCTAATGAGATGGATGTTGAGAACTCCTCAATCTTAGGTCTTAATAATTGCTCTCCACTGGGTGTAGTCCATAATTTTTCAGTTTCCTTTGCGTTTTGAAAAGGAAAATCATTTTGTAGCTCATAGGACCTTAATTCTTCTAATATTTCTGGAGAGGTATTTAAGTTCTTGGCTATTGTCAAGATGTGTTCTTCTTGAGAAGAAGAGATCCCAACTATTGCTAGGATTTGAGAAAGTTCCCTCAGGCTAAAAGTTTCTTCTGAGTTCATCTTTCCATTTGATAAAACTTGGTTCACACAAAGATGATGTCCATAAGGTTAGGATCTCTTGATGGTGGTAAGAAAACAAAGGTTGTATTGTTTGGTTCTGCGAAAGGCTCGAGTGGTCTTGCCTCCTGTCCTAGTATTATTGGTGCTTCAATTTTTTGTTTTCTAGTGCTCCTTGTCTTAGTCTCTTCAGAGACAATTTTAGCTCTTCGGGTTGAGCTAACTCCTGTTTTTCGGTATCGGTCTGGGGAGTTTATGAGTGGAACATTCCTTCCCCCAAAAAGGTCGGAAGGAACCCTGGTTTAAAGGTCTGATTTAGATTTAATGTATCTACCTTTTGGGTCTCTAGGTCTATTCATGAAAGAAAGAAAAAAAGAAAAAAAAAACTACCATTAGGTTTGGGGGAGCCTGCAATAACATATGCGTAGGTTCTTACCTCTCGTCTTGAAGTCCCCCCGCCACCAATCTAATGCTAAGGTCTAGAAATTATCTATTTCCTAGCTATTTCCTACCTTGAGACAACTCCCCGACAACGACGCCAAAAATGATGGGTGTTCTATATGCACTAAAAACCCTCAATTAAATTGTCAACCTGGGGTAAATAAACTTAGAGTTGTTGCAAAATATATGCCAAAGGTAGAAGGGTTGGTAGTAGTATAGTCTAACTAAGGAAGTGGCTATCTAAGGGCTAATCTACTCAAGAAAACCTATCTAATGAGCAAACCCTACTAAGAAACTATATAACCTAAGTACTTTTGGGCCAAGGATCGATGGATAGTTCTAAGAAAACAAATGAAAATCCTATTTGAAACAAACTAGTTCAACAATAATAAATAAGCAAAAGAAAACTATTGGGCATAACAATATGAAAATAACAAAACCAAACTACTTTAAGCATAAAAATAAGAAAATAACGAAAGCAAACTACTTTCACTAGCCCACCTAATATTCAATGAGAAACTACCCTTTGAAAGCAAGTAAATAGACAAGCAACTATAATATCAAAGCAAGAATGGACAAGCAAACAAGTAATCCTATTAAAGCAAGTACACAACTAACTACCCTAAGATAACTTCTACTGCAAGTAAACTAATTAATACTTCTCATTGAACAACTATCTAACCTAAGAGGCAAGTGAACTATGTTCTTAATTCAAACTTCAAAACTATTTCTAATTCATAAAATAAAATCTATTTAATTGAAAGAAAGAGAAATTAACAACTAGTCTTGAACCTATGATAAGCAAGCTACTATCTAATCTATCAAAGCAAAGACTATCTATCCTATAACAACAATAAAACTATCTGCGAAAGTAAGAAACTATCATGCATTAATCATCAACAATATAACGAGACTATGCTAATAAATTCAATTGCATTCTATACTAATAAAGCAAATCCATACTACACTAAACTCAATAATTAACTACAACTTGAAATTGCAACCTAAATC
>ML841518.1:29709-40601 GCA_009831015.1 Picea engelmannii | reverse complement strand
AAAGGGAGAGATGAAAAGTCTATGCCCCCTTTCTTCCAAGTGACTAGGTAGCCTCTCAATGGATCAATCCACTTAATTATTACAAATCCTCAATCACAAATTTTGTTGAAGCACAAAGAAACTTTAACCAAGAAAGAAAATATTGTAGAAGAATCGATCCACAAGACACAAGAGATGAAAGTTAAAAAATATGGCTTTATGATCTCACAAACTATCAACAACCATTGAGAGGAGGGAGACTATCCTTTTATAACTTTGCTTTGTAACGGTTAGTTTCCCTCTCCCAATTAAAAATGATTTTCTTAATTTGTCATCCACATCGTGGAGACTAAGTCATCAAGATAAAAGTGATTTTTTACATTAAAAAATAACCCACAAAGAGTTTGACTTGACCAAAAGATGCAACAACTAACCAAAATAAGGCTTAATTTGTTTGACATGAGGTGCACCAATCGACTACCTCTCTTCCAACGTTCCACTTAGACTAAATGGCTCAACACTTCACCACATGACTCCTCTTTTTCCCAACGTAGATTTTCTTTTACCCAAACGGCTAGGCAATATGACCCAACAACTAGGATGAGGGGGGCGATTTACTTAAGGTGAGCTCGATTAGATTTATTTATGCATAAATTTACTTCTCCAACGTTCCACATTTACTTGCCTTTGACCCACGACTTCATAATTCTGACTTGAAAGATGCCCAACGGCTAGGGTCGAATGTTCAACGGGTGACTTGGTGGTCGAATTGATTTAAAGGGCGATTGATTTTAATGTAGACTGCGCCGACTGCTAGTAAAAATGGCGGCTTCTTTAAAAGGCAGTTGGCTTTTTAATATACGGCTGATATGAGATGGATCGATTCACTTAGATTTAGTGTACAATGTGCTTTGGATAGGCTACGGTCCACTTGGATTCACGACACCTTAACTTTGGCGGCTCCCTTATTTTATTTTATATGGCGTCTCTCCCTTATAACCCACGTTTTGCTTTACCTCATGCCCGCCACTAAATCAAGTCGCTCCTTTTCATGACATTACTTTCAATTACAAACCAAGGATAAAGCAGAACCCCCCTTTTTTATTTAAATACAATGTCATTGCCTTTTAACTTTTTCACGATTTCGTAGGATAAGGGGGCGATTTGCCTTTTGATCACTTTATATATTATATAATATAAACTTTTTAAGTTTGTTCCCTTATTATGACGTCCCCTTAAACACCTTAAGTGGATTATCATGACGTAGTAAACTTTATGTAACCAGGCCCTTTATTACCACCATATACTACTTCCTTCACCATGGTTAGAATGTAAAGGGGGTGACCCCCTCATTAACTTAACCTTGTCATGCTTTTCTAGATCTATGTAAACTTTTCGGATGGGTAGATTCTACCACATGGTTTTGTCCGGATGGAGATTTACTTGCTCTTTACCACCGAATGTATCTTTGCATGTTGTGGAGTGACCCTCTTTTTGCCACCTTGATTGGTAAATGTGCTTACATGACCCTTCAACAATTGATTTTTTCTTACAACCCGACCTTTTTTCAAAATTTCAACGTTGCATGTCAAGTATGCATGAAGACAGTCACTCTGAGCCCATGTTGTATTTTTGGCCACAGGACCCCATGCATCGGGATTCATTAAGTGCCTCGAAAACTGTGAGGTGATGAAATTTTGTGAGACTGCCATGTTGAGAACTGAAAATGATAAATGCACCATGGCCAAGAAATGCATACATACTCTATAAGACAATGACAGTGTGGGTAATGACATAGCTGCGCACGACCATGGGCAGACAAATCCTACAAGTGCGATCGTCCCTACAATGAACTTAGCTCCCATAAACCATGTGTCCCAATAGGTTCACCTGAAGTCCCCCAATCCTATCCAAGACAAAGAGAAGTGAGAATGAAGTCCTACAAGGCTTTAACTTGCATCCTTGGGCTCGCAATGGTGTAGCCAAATGAAAAATGTAGGGTACCTCCTGGAGAGGTAATAGGGCCAAACAACGTCTTTAAAGGTCAAATTAAACCCTAAAAGTAGGTTTTCAGGTGTATTTTTCAAGCCTGTGTTGGACATGCGTTGGGACATATGGGTCTTGTTGACCACCTATTTCGACTAGGGGGTCAACTCCATGTGCCATGAAGTTATGTACCTGATGATGCAACAGAGTTGAAGACTTACTGGTTCTACAAGGCATTTTTGGCCTCATCACTTCTTTTTGTAATTGGAATTTCCGCTCCCCTGCATGGGATAATAATGTAATGGGTCTGCATGGATCATATTGTAGATTAGTTGCCTAGGACTTTATCATTAGGGAATCCCTTTCATCGATTGTTTTTTTTCCTCAGGTAATTAATTTGGCCTAACCAACCTTTTTAATTACCCTTGAGTTTTTCACTCCCACAATAATCCTCCAAAGTGGTGAAAGACGTTCTAATGATCGAGCCTGTTATCCCCCACTTTTAGGGATAACTAAGGAGATTATGTCTCGAGGCCCACAGGTCCTAGACATGGAGTACCGAGAGCCAGATCGACTTGAGCATGGCCCTGGAGGGCCCATCTTTTCTTTCTTTCAGCGCCTCCACCTTGTTAGCAACAACAACATCCATCACTTCGGCTTGGTCCTGTAGCAGAGATGGATCTTGCTCCATGCGGTAATGAGTCCGGGCATCATGGTATGTGTCAATCTGATCCTCGAAACCTTTGAATATGTGCATTTAATTCCTTTTGTTTCTAATAGGTGCTTGGATCTTATACTCATCCACTTGACCATGTCTGGGGGGGAATGACAGGATGCCCTAGTAAGCTTGTGCCCATAGGTTTTGAGTTGCCACTGGGGGGATTTCTGAAAAGTCATCGTCCGCTCCTGTCATACTTATCACTTTCCATCTTACTTCCCACTCATCCATCCCATTACATTGGTCCGGGCATTGGGTTGGCCAATCATTTAAGGGTTGCACCTTGCCTTGTGGGAAGAAGGGGCTAAAGGCCCAGAAGGTAAAAGCAGTTGGCAAAAGATAAAAGCCTAAAAATAAAACCTCGAGATGCTTTGCCCAAGGATCCCCGAGAAAGCAGTAAAAAGATTCTCAGCAAGAAACAAGAGGGACCCATAAAAATAATAAAACAAGACCTAGTTAGAGGCTAGGGGGTCTCATCATGAGCCAACCTATTAGGTCCATGGGCATCTAGCGGTATGACACTACTAGCCGCTGGTTACCATGCCAGGGTAGTGGCTCTTGGTGGCATAGCCAAGAGAAAGGGGGTCTCATCACGAGCCAACCTTCTCATTTCCGTGAAAGTGCTTGTGGGTAACATTGCCACCACTGGTCATCACGCCAGGGTAGTGTCCCCTGATTAGCTTCTTAAAATAAAAAACAATAAAGAATAAAGAATAAAAGGCATTAATGGGCTTGGAAACATTTACATCCAGGACAGGTGCAACTCGCCTTCTACAAAGGCACCCACAGGTAAGCCTTGCATTTCCCTACTATCACTGCACCCCTTGTCAGGACATACCTTATCCACCTCATCCATTAACATGAATTGGATTTGATCTCTTCTGGAAACATCCCATTTCCAGTGGACACTAGCCCAATAGGATGCCCTATCACTTCCTCCAAACTTGCCTTGCAGATTTGTATAATGTCTTTGAGCATTTGACTGGATAGAAAGGGTTTTATGCACATGTTTGATAAAATTGATGATTGGATGTGATTGACATTGCTATGATCCCTGTGACTTATGAGCCCATGGAGAGCGTATCTGTTGATGTACAGGATCATGCTCGACGGACAGGTACCATATTGGACAGGTACACATGGGGAGATGATTAGTTCAGACCTCCATGGGGCTGAAGAGCCCACTAGATGGATGTTGAGACCCCAGCAGGGGGTAGAGACAGGACAAAGGAGTTTGCATCGGAGAAGAGGAGGACGTTCCATAGAGGCACCTTGGTAGAGCCTTACCTAGGGGGGTTGTGCCCTCTCCACTGGAACGTTGGCCTTGGAAGGCCCATGACGTCACCCAGGATGCCCATGACGTCATTCAACATTGTGGACATTTTGGGGAGGCAGTTATGGCAGTATGGCACGTGTGGCAGCTTGGAGAGGCCCAAGGAGGGATAACGTTTTGCTCCAGGAGGCCAATGCTTCCCTAAAAAGGGCTGACGTCACCCTAGAAAGTGCACGACGTCTTACTTTTGCTTGATTAGGGTTTAATTTATGACATTTATTGTAAAACAATATTATTTGGTATTTTGGCCTTGTCGGCCTTTTGGTGACCTAAATTTTATTAAGGTCACTTGGTATTGTATAAGTAGAGAGCTAAAACTCTCATTTTGGATCATCATCTTTCACTCACACTTAGTGAGGTCTGAAATTTGCGCCCTCCTTTAGGGTTTTTGGTTGAAAATTGATGCGCACTTGTTGAAGGAGTCTCTTTCTTGGCTATTTTGGCATTTTCTTGGTGGAAGGTTTACAACTAGGGTTTGGCTATATGAATGCTTGATGGATGTAAGTGAATTTCTACAAACACTTCTTTATTGAATGGTTATGGTATTGTTTACTTGCATTTTGTTATTATAATTTGCTGGATTAAACCCTAGGGGACAAGCACATGTTGGTGTCCTTGTTGCATGTCCCTACTAAGTTAAGCTAAGAGCCATTTTGATTTGCTGAAGTTAGATAGAGCCTTTCCATAGCAACACTCTACTTCTACTCTTCTAGCCTAGCCGTTTTTATCTTGTCTTTGATCTAAGGAAGGAGGAAAACACACTAAGGCCTAGGGTTTCTACACGTTAGTGAGTCGTTTTCCCCTAGGGTTTGATTGATGAAGCCTTGCCTTAGCAACACTTCATCATTTAACTCTCTTGTCCTTAGCCATAACATTTATTACTCAAGCTAGTTGTTTCAAATTTACCTTTTGAGCTAGAGAAGGAGGAAGATGCACTAAGGCCTAGGTCTACTACACCTTAGTGAGCCGTCTCCCCTAGGGTTTGATTGTTGAGGCCTTGCCTTAACAACACTTCAACATTAAACCCTCTTGTCTCTAGCCCTATCACTATCATTTCAGCCCTTCAACATTTGTAGCTATATTTTTGACTCCATTTGCCCTAATAACGCACTGATCTAAGACTTCTTGTGTTGAGTACCTTGATCACATACAACTTCTAAATATTCTTGAACAATCATTAACTATTTCTAACCCTAGCTTAGACTAACATTCACTAACCCTATTGCTGCTATTATCTACTTGTGTTATACTTATACCTTGCAACATTTATTTATCTTCAAAGCAATTGAGTGATTGGCTGAAGCGTTGCTTCTAATGTTGGTATTGTTACATTGATGATAAATTGCCATTGCACATTGTGAAGTTTCTTCTTCAACATTTATTGTGAAGTGATACATTGTAATCATTGCTAGTTTACATCTTTGATTTCCTTCATCAATATTGTTTATCAATTGCTTTATATCAGAAGTCCATGATTATATGAAGTACTAACCAAGCAACTGATCTTGCACATGTATAGTTTCCTTGTTGCTTTGTCTCGGGCAGGTACACCTTTTGGTTATTATTTATCTTTATTGGTTGATTAGCCGGGACTTTTTGATCGGTGGTGACTTGTGAGGGGGAAAATATCACTAGCCTTTCCTACCACCCTAAACAGAAAGAGCTATCCTATTGAGGTGACAGTGGTAGGATAGTCTCAGTTACGCCAATTTGCCCTTCTTCTATCCCTCTTTTGCTACAACTACAAACTGTGCGATAACATAGCCCAATAGGTGAATAGGGTCTAGGAATATTGTAAATTACCATGCTAGACATCCTCCTAGAGTCTTGCGGAATTCCGTAGAGTCTAAGTAGTTTTTTTTTTAATTTTTAAAAATTACCCAATTAATGGTAATTTTAATTATTTTTTATGTAAAAATGTAAAAACTAGGTCCTTGGGATTTTTGATAGGTGTGTGAGTACTCAAAAGAAATGGAATGAGACCCCCTACACCCTTGGACCAAGTTTCAACTCAATTGGACAAGTTTTGCTAAGTCATTGCCCATGAGGAGTCCAAGTCAGTCTAGAGTCAATAATTTAATTGCTTAATTGACAAAGTCAAATTGTCAATTTTTTGTAAAAATGAAGCAAAAAGGTTAGAGAAAGAGTGGGAGATGATGCTAAACCCCTTTCCTAAATTAGAGAAACACTTTTCCTAACTTAAACACCCCCCTGAGCTAGCCACCACTTCATACAACTCATCTCCCTAAGGAAGTTGCGCCCCCCTTGGTGAGAAAGTCAAGTAAAGTGAAAAATTAAAAGAAGAAACCCCCTTTCTCCCTAAGTACACCCCCCATGGTCTAATTTGCTGTTGGACTATGTCAAAAGGTGTTTCCCTTACCCCCTCACTCATCTACCAAAACCCTAAAAGTGTGCCTTGATCGTTTTCTTGTTGAGCGCTCTGTAATCGATGCACATCCGTAACGTGCCATCCTTCTTCAGTACCAGGACGAATGAGGATGCCAAAGGACTCATGCTGGGCCTGATGTGCCCCATAGCAAGCGATTCTTTGATTGCTTTCTCAATCTTGTCCTTGAATTTCTTGGGGTGCCTGTAGGGTGCTGTAATCACTGGTGTAGCCCCTGCCTCTAACTCAATCATGTGCTCAAAACCCCTGTCGGGCGGTCTCCCTGGTGGTATCAGCCCAAATACTGACTCATACTGACCCAAAAGCTCTCTGATCTATGGGTGGTAATGCTCCCTACCCTCGGAATCCTTCCGCGTGGTGATCAAACACTCTGTTGCGTAAGCCACATCTCCGTGACGAAAGATCTGCTCCATCCTCTTTCTCGATACTGCTCGAGGTGCTCCTGTAGACATGCCCCTCAGCACAACTCGCGATCCAATGGCATCTCTGAAGCTCATGGTCAATGTCTGATAGTTGAACCCAATCTCTCCCAATGAATATAACCACTGTACCCCTAACACGACATCAATATCTGATAGGTCAACTACATAGAAGGTGTCTGTCAAGGTGTAGTTGCCTAGTTTGACCTCTAGGTCGGGGATCATGTCCAAACATGTCATCGTGTATCCATCAGCCACTGCCACATGGAATCTCTCAAACTCCTTTGTGCGTAACCCCCTCCTGGCTACTAAGGACGCATCTATGAAGTTGTGGGTGGCCCCACCATCAACTAAAGCTGTCATGCGTTCCCCTGTACAAGGTCCTTGAGCCTGAGAGTGTTGTACTTGGGTACTCCTGAAAGGGTGGCTATGGTTCCCCCTTTCACCTCTCTACGAGGTTTTGCCTCCTCCTTGGGCTGTGCCCTTGCCGATATCTGAGGTTTCTTCGGCTGCTGCTCTGGCTCATGAGTGGTCTCAGTCTCTGAATCACTATCTGTCTGTGCCTCAATATCCTCATCCTCCTCCTCATTGCCTGATTCGACTTTGATGTAGTGGATCTGTCCGTTTCCCATGCATCTATGCCCTGGGACCCAAGGGTCTCTGCAGGAGAAGCAAAGCTTCTTCCTCATCAGCTCCCGTCGCGTATCATCATTCAATTTGGGCTTGCCCTTCCATTCCCTTTGAGGATTCTTCTGATCCTTGTCTCTCTGTGGTACAAAGGGTTTGGTGAAGGGTTTAGTTTTTGGCATTGAATCCGCCAAATCTCTAGTATGTCGGGTGACATCTTGCAAGGTATGAGGCCGGTAGGCCTTCGCCCATCCTCTCAAGGGTTCTGTGAGCCCTTCTGTGAATAGCATGACCAATCGGGGCTCAAATACGTCTGTCACTGCCACTACTACCCTCTGAAACTCTGAGATGAATGCCTCTGCTGTGCCAGTTTGTCTCAACTGGGCTAGATCTCTGAAATGGATCTCTGGATCCCTCCTGTCAAATCTATCCATGAGTCTCTCTGTGTACTCTCTGTAGGAGGTGATGCGACTATGACTCAATGTCACCAACCCGTGATACCACCACTCGTGTGCCTCACCCTCCAAGTGTAAGGTGGCGAAACTGATGGCCTTTGACTCGGTCATCTGGTTGAGCTTGTAGTAGGTGTCTAGTTTCTGTACCCAAGCTCTGGCGGTGCATTTGGACGATCCGTCAAAAGAAGGTATGGTGAGTTTACCAACTTTTCAGATGAAATCAATGTTATGCTCCTGCTGCTGCTGCTGTGGTCCTCCCCTCTGTGGCTCTCTGGGGCGGTTCCTAAGTCTGAGTCCACAATACTCGACTAAGGTCATATCTTGATGGAAGTCACGGCCCAATGCTGCATACTCTCTCTGATACTCTGCAATGTCCTCTGCATGAGTGGGTGGTCTCTGTGCTATCGGTATCTGTGCTGCTACCGGGGGTGCCCTCTGGAAGATGGGAAACAACGGACGTGGGATCCTACTCGCATAGGTGTATGTGCGAGTGGGTGACTGGGGTCTACTGCCTGCCCCTGAGTTCCCTTGTGTTGCATGTGGGGCTTGTGTGCTCAGGATGTCTACCATAGCCAGTCTATCTGCTAATTGAGCCAAAGACTAAGACATGGTTCGTTGACTAGCTAGCATATCACTGATAACCTGCATGAAGGCTGCATCTGGATCCATGGGGGCCTTACCATTGCCCTCTGGTCGCTCATAACTGTCACCTAGCCTCCTCTTTGCTTCGCGCTCTGCTCTTCTCTCTGCTTCTCTGTGTGCCTCTTCCTCTTCCTTTGAATTGGGAGGGAAGGGAGGAAAGTTAGGCCTATCCCTTCTTTCGTTGCGCCTGTTGTAAGTGACATATTCGTCACCTACGTGCTCACGGCCATCTGGTTCTTCTGCTGTATTCATTGTCTTTAGTCACAGGTTGGCAGGACTAAAGCTCTGATACCATTGAACTATCCCTGATCCTGCTGATCAAGATATTTGCTACTGATCTAATGTTCTGTCTTGCAGATCTTATACACTGGGGGTTTTTGGATGCGTTTCAGTTGTATGCTTGAGATCTTGATGGTTATTGCATGTGCATGTTGGTTATTGCATATGCATGTTGCGTATTTATGGTTTAAACAACATATAAAGGATGCATGCGGAAGTAAAGAACATCAACTGCTCAATAACATGTATTATACGACTCAAGTATGGAAATACAATAACATACTGGAAATATAGAATATAATTGTCAGCTAGATCTCATGGATCGTCTCTGGAATACAAGCAAATAGCATTAAAATACCCGTGATCAGAAGATGATAGCAGATTTGATGCATGCACAAATAGATCGGCAAGAATATGCGATTCCGGAGAAGTACGGTAACCGCTACCAGCTGGAAAACTTGTTCGGAAAAATAGACCGTCGGAATGCGCTGGAAACTGCTCCAATAGAAGCGCCCTAGCCTCTAGACTGAAATGGATGAGTGCTGGATCTCGGATATGGTCTCTGAGGCACTAGAGTTGGACCCCTGGGGGTTTGCGCACCTCCTGGGACACTAGATGCGCCCCAAAGGATTCCACCAACGGAATCTGCTGCTATAGGGCTCAAAACGATCGTCTCACCAAATTCAGAACTGGGTTGGAAGGGTTTTCCCTGGATCTTCTCAGATGCTCTGCATGCAACCCCAAACGTCTGTTTGGAAGAGCTGCTCCCTAAATGGCTAGATGGTGCGCTCTGAATAATTCCACCGTCGGAATCTGATGGGAAGTAGCTCAATCTAAGCGCCCTGGCTGGATCTCAACTGGGTCGGAAGGAAAATGTAATTAGAGCTCTGTTCTCATGCAGCTCCACAAACCCTCAATCTGACTTGCGCCCTCATTGGTTGAGCTTCGCCCACTGTAACTGGATGCTCCTGAATGTCACGGTGAAATACCTGGTTGGTATCTCCGATGGGCTAGGGTGTGTCTCTCAACACCGAAACCGATCAATGGTGGTGGTTTCCTCCAGAAATCCACAAAACAGTAAAGTCAAATCCTCTCCTCCTCTGGGAACTCTCAACATCAAATCATAACATAGCATAATGAGGAATTAGGTCAAATTCATCCCTTTATACCATTCCCAATCTAATTCACCATTGACCTCACTTAAGCTAGGCGCTTTTCCTCCTAAGGTGAATAATTAATTAATTAAGTCCCCCTTTAGCACCTTTTCATTCCAATTCTTCATTGACTTAGGCTTAAGTGACTTTTCCTAAGTATTTTGGCTTAATTCATCCTTTAGCCATCAATTCCTCTTTATTTCTCCATCTTGTTCCCTATTTGTGCCTGACTATAGTCTATGGGAACACATAGACTACTAAGTCACTCCCTGTTGGCCTACTCTTGGGAACGGGACATCACAAATATTAAATAAGTGGTACTAGGAGGTGTTATATGCCTTGGGGGGTATCGTTTTCTAACCCGAAATACCCCTTTTACCCTTCTATCCCCTTTCGAGAGAAATTATTGATTTTTCCTCTTGAAAATCAATTATTTCCTCAAAAAGGTGAATAAATCAACTCCCTATTTCTTAGGAAACATGTCAGAGACATGTTTTTCACTTGTATTCAATTCACTTAGCCTCATTGTTTGTTAGTGGCAGTTGACCACTGTTAATGTTTATGCCATTATTATAGTTCTTTGCATTTCAATAGATAAGAGCATAATAAGAACAAGATCACTGAGAAATAGACATTCACAAGAGACACAACATTTATCCTGGGAAACCCTCTAGGGGAAGAAAACCTAGCAAAAAATTCCTTATCATAAATTGCCAATACAATGTCAAGAGATAACTCAAACCAATACAAATAGTCCTCTCCAAAAGATGCGCCACTCTTCTCCCTCTCTCTTTTGCCAGTAACAGATCAGAACTTGTCTCTCAAACTGAGCAAGTGACTTGTGTTCAAATGAGGCGCTAGCCTCCTTTATTTATACAAGTTCTGGCATGTGT
>ML841518.1:0-18442 GCA_009831015.1 Picea engelmannii | reverse complement strand
ACTCACATCTTTTGGTCTGGTTGTTTGGTGCACACATTGAACCTTTTAATGCATGATATCATCAAGCATAAAGAATGCACATGGATTAATGATTTGTACAAGCGAGGGAAGAAACTCATTAAATTTATCACCGGGCATTCAAGAGTTAATGCATTTTATGGCACTTACTCTAAATTGCAATTACTTAAGCTTGCAAAGACTAGATTTGGAAGCTATTTCCTCACCTTCAGGCGCTTATTGAGGGTAAGACAGGCTCTGGGTGCTATGGTGATGAGTGATGAGTGGGATGACATTAGCACTGATAGAGATGGCATGGATGCAACAAAGCACACTGTCCTTAATAGCCATTTTTGAACACAGGTCAAGTATGTTTTACAGTTCACCAAGCCAATTTATAACATGATTCGGTTTGCAGATTCTAATCGATTGGTCATTGGGGAGGTGTATGAGCAAATGGATAATATGCTAGGACGAATTAAGGACATTGTTGAGCCTAGAGATCAGAATTTGTATGATTTTATCAGTATAGAGGTGGAAAAACGGTCGGAGAAGCTAAATATTCCACTACATGCCTTAGCATATGTGCTTACACCCAAATACTATCATATGTCATGGCTTTCAACCCCAGCACTAGGGGGTGGGGCGAAGAGAAAACCACACCAAGATCCAGAGGTTCAAAATGGTTATATGCAAGCATTAGAAAAAATGTACCCAGATGTTGAGGAGTGTGATAGCATTCAACAACAGTTGAGCCAGTACACCAGTTGCACTGGTGCCTTTGGGAGCAACGCTGCATATAGAGATCGAGGGAATTTTCCTTCTCTTCAGTGGTGGGACATGCATGGTGGTAATACACCATGACTATGTTCTATGGCAATGCGGGTTCTTTCACAGGTGGTGAACACTTCTTCAACAGAGAGGTGCTGGAGCACATAAAGTTTCATCCACAATGTCAGAAGGAACAGGTTGAATGTACAACGAGCAGAGACCTTGGTCTATGTGCATTACAACTTGCGATTGTTGACCCATTACAACGAGGATCCAACTATAGATAAAGCAAATAAGATGTGGGACTACAATCCAGAGGAGGACAATTTGGAGAATGCTCTTTTGGATGAGGATGATCGTGCTGAGATGCCACCACCCAGTGCGAGGTCCCATGGACGGGCCCCCTTGATTAGCACTCCACCAGTACCTGCATTAGAAGGACTGATTTGGATTTTATGAGTAGAACGAAATGAATATAGATTATTAACAGGTGCTTAACACAAAATAACAGAGATACAGTAAAACTGGTTTTTTATTCAATAACGAAATAAGATGAAAACTGTAAAATGCAACGGAAATAAGCTTGCTGGAATGGTGGCGGCTTATCTCTGAGAAGAGATGTGACGGCTGCGCTCATTTGCAAGAAGATGATTACAACGAGGCTCTGAAGGCCTTTTTACAATAAGAAGGAATGTAAAAAACCCTAGACATCCAAAAACCTAACCCTAGGAGATGAAGTGCCAAAAGTCATGTGGGCCTTGTTTGGGTAATTAGTACATCAACTTCCCGGGGTTGTAACTTTTGCATACGATCTCCGTTTTAGGCGTATGATAGCCCGTTGGAAAGGTATCGTCAAGGAGATTCATTTTAGGCACATTATCGAATGAACTTCCATTTTACAAATCTGTTTTTCCAAAAAACATCGTTTAGGGCCTCAAAACGGCTCCAGAAGTGAAAACTGCTAAAAATACTAAATTACTAAAATTGCCAGAAAATTGTTTTGAGCTAGTTGGAAAAGGTGGGTGGCCACCGATATCCATCTAGATCAATCCTCCCTCCTTAGGAAGCAGTGGTCTCCATTGCGTTGAGGTCCCCCATTAGAGGAAGAAATTTCTGCTGAATTTGGCCCCGGGTGAGCCACTTGCCTTGGTGCAGGAGCTGCCCTGCTTTGACGACTCGATAAAGTTGGATCCTTTGCTGTCGAGTGCCCTTGATCTGTGTGTCCACAATCTGATCATTGGATGCTTGTTGTATGCAGTCGGGGTTGAGCTTTGTTGGTGTCAGTTGTTCTGCTACTTCTGAGGTGTCCAATAATGGTGGGAAAAAGGGCGAAGGAGATCCACGTTGAACACTGGGTGCAGGCCAAGGAAAGGAGGAATGTTGAGCTCAAAAGTATCATCCCCCATGGCCTTGGTGATAGTGTACGACCCATAACGGAGTGGGCGAAGCTTCCGATGGGGTCCTGTAAGGCGTTCTTTCTGCAAGTGCAACCAAAATTTGTCGCCCACTTGAAACATTTGTGGCACCCGATGTTGATCATGGCGCTGTTTGTACTTGTCATTGGACTTCTGTAGGATATCCTGAACCTGTTAGCGGATGTCCTGGATCCGCTCAATGAACTGGGTGGCTTTGCCAGCTTTAGTTGGAGCAGGAGATGAGTCGGTCGAGGTGATCGCAAGGGGAAGTGCAACATCTATGGGACCCAATGGTTGGAATCCCAACCCCACCTGAAAGGGGATGTGGTCGGTTGAGCTATGCAAGGCTCGGTTGTAACTATGCTGGACATAGGGAAGGCTCTCATCCCATGTGCGAGGGTGATTTGAATTATACATGCGAAGGATATGCACAATCATTCGATTTACAACCTTGGTTTGTCCATCTGTCTGGGGGTGGAAGGTCGTGGATTTGGTGAGCTTGGTGTCCAGCAGTGACCAGAGGCTCGACCAGAATGTGTTGAGAAATCGACTGTCCCGATCTGAGACAATGGTTTGTGGGATTCCAAAATGTACCCAGACTCATTCAAAAAAGAGCTTGGCAGTGGTCTCTGCTGTGATGCTCTTCCTGCAGGCAACCAGAATCACCATCTTAGAAAAGCGATCAACAACCACAAAAACACAGTCATTTCCCCGCTTGGTGGATGGGAGGCCCGACATGTAGTCCATTGAGATGGATTCCCATGGCCTTTCAGGAGTAGGAAGAGGGGTGTATAGGCCCTGTTTCTTAGTGGTCGGTTTGGCAATAGCGCAGGCAGTGCAGGACGTGGTATACTTGCTGACCTCCTGTCAAAGTTTCAGCCAATAGAAATGTTTCTGTAGCATCGCCACTGTCTTTTCGATGTCGAAGTGTCCTGCCACCCGACTGTAGTGGGCTTCCCAGATCAACTTCGCTCGCTCACTTGATGGAACACAGATATGACCCAGACGACACAACAACCCATCCTGAAGATGGAAATTATCGACCACTGCGTTTGCACCCAACATTTGGTAGGTGGTGGCGAAGTCTGAGTCTGTCTCATAGAGTTGGGGCCATCCAGAGGTCTCATGGCCACAAGAGTCTAGCACCGTGGTGAGTGCCGCGACTGGCGGTCTACTGAGGCAATCAACGACGCGATTGGTGCTTCTTGTTTTATTCTTGATGTTGAGGTGGAATTGCTGCAAGTATGTGGACCACTTTTGATGGCGGTCATTTTGCAATTTTCCCTGTGTCTGCATGAACTGCAGTGGCTTATGATCAGTGTGGATGACTGTCTCCTTCCCAAGAATGTAATGTCTCCACTGGTGGCAGGCTTGCACAATGGAGTACATTTCTTTGTCATAAGTAGGGTACTTATGGACAACATCTGATGTCTCACTATGATAGGCCACGGGGTGGCCGTGCTGAGTGAGAACGGCTCCCACAGCATAGTTTGAAGCATCTGTCTCGATCTCAAAGGGCTGCTGCAGGTCTGGTAGTGAAAGTACTAGGGCTGAGCACAAGCGCTACTTCAAATAATCCAACGCTTGTTGTTGGGACCAACCCCACGCAAATTTCGCCTTACCACCACCCCTGTTTATTTGGCTGAGGGCCCATGCAATATGGGAGAATCCCAGCACGAACTTGCGGTAGAATTTTGCAAGGCCCAAGAAGCTCCGAAGCTCAGTGAGTGTGGTTGGGGCTGGCTAGTCACGAATGACTTGGATCTTGGCTGAATCCACATGTACGCCATGCTGATCAATGATGTAGCCCAGGTAATGGACCCTGTCCATGCCGAAGGAGCATTTTTCCAAGTTGGCATATAGCTTGTGTTGCCGCAGGGTGTGCAAAACCTGCTGAATATGCTGCAAGTGTTCGGCCCAAGTCTTGCTGCAAATGAGCATGTCATCCAGATATACCACTACAAAAGTATTGGTGAATGGTCGCAGGATATCGTCCATCATCCTCATGAAAGTGGCTGGAGCATTTGTCAAACCAAAGGGCATGACCAACCATTCAAAAAGGCCTTCCTTTGACTTGAAGGTGGTCTTCCATACATCTGTTTGTTCTATTGGGACCTGGTGGTAGCCAGACTTCAGATCAATCTTACTGAAGTATTTGGCCCCCGTGAGTTGATCAAGGAGGTCGTCGATTCGGGGAATCGGGTATCGGTTTCTGACTATGATTTTATTTAGAGCCTGGTAATCAATGCAGAGTCGCCAGGTTCCATCTTCCTTCTGTACCAGCACGATTGGGCTCCCGCAAAGTGATGAGCTGGGACGGATGTGCCCCTTGTGGAGCAGTTCTTGGATCTGTCGCTTGATCTCCTCATTCTCTAACAGAGAGTGGTGATAGACTGGCCCATTGGGCAGTGGTGCACCGGGGGTCAGATCGATGGGGTGCTTGACTTGGCAGTGCAGAGATACCCCTGTAGGTGAGGAGAAGATATCTGAGTATTCTTCCACGACCTTATCTACTTGCTTCTGCTGTGTGGAGAGGTCAGCTGCAGAGACCCTAGATGTGGCTGTGATATTTCGCTTATTCTGAGAGCGAATCACGAAGAAGACAAACTTCCCCGTTTGAGAGATGACCTTCCTGCATTGCTTAGCAGAGATCAAGGAAATAACACTAGGTGGCACTGCCGAGAGTATCTTGTACAATTTCCTGTTCAAAGTAATAATAACACTAGGAGGCCTAGACTCATATACAGCATGACGTTTCCATAAATAAGGTTGGCCCAAAAGAACATCACAAACTTCGAGAGGAGCAACATCACACAATACCTCGTCTTTGAAGGGCTTGATGCCATACGACAGTCGACACTGTTGGCTGACGCGAAGATCGCTTCCTTGGCGAAGCCCTCCAATGGTGTATGGTTGTGGATGCGACGTTGTCGGCAGGGCCACCCGCTTGACGACCTCTGCTGAGATGAGGTTCTTTTGGCTACCGCTATCAACAATGAAGTGCAGCGGGGTGCTTTTACCCACATCTTTGAATGGAAGAGGCGCTCTCCTTCTTTTGACTTGTCTGGTTCACTAGGCTGGAGCTTGGTGGTAGCAACGGTGGCATTGGGTTCCGCGTCAATGATCCGTCTTCCCCTTTCTGGTTCTGGCTCAGAGTCAGAATCCGCATCTGATTCAGAGGCTTTCACTTCGGCCACCAGCGACTGCTTTGAGTGACAGTCAACAGTGTTATGCCAAGGGCTCTTATGGAAGTCGCACCACTTCCCGGTATCTTTCTTTGTCTTTCCAGTGTCCTTCTTTGCTTGCGGCTTGGGATGGTTGTCCTGATACTGTCCATCTTTGCTCTGTCCTTTGTTCTGTGGGTTGGGGCCGCCCTTTCCTAGCTTTTGTTGTGAGGGGTTCCTAGGCCCAAATTGTTGCGTCTTTTGTTTGAGCTTCTGCTCGATTTTGACGGCATATCGGTAGGACACGCCCAAGGGTGAGATGTCCAGAAATTCCATTTCGGTCTGGATGTATCTATGCAGAGCACCGTGATACTTGAGCACCAGATGCCGCTCCGAATCTTTGATACCCAGCTTGGTGCGCAAGGTATGGAAGATATTTGTGAAATCTGGCACTACTTGGTCTCTTTCTTGCCGCAGTGTGGTCCATTTGGTATACAGGTCGTCATAGCTTCCGACAGGGTAGTATTGTTCCTTAATAACATCCCTGAAGGATTCCCAGGTGGCCGTCACTTTAAATAATGAGGGTCCCTCTGTTTCCTTTTTCTCACAGAAAGTTTCCCTCCAATGTTTGACATGGGGAACGGCTTTGAGGAGCGCAAAAGTAATCTTTTCTCTATTCGAAAAGTTATGGACAGAAAAATACCCTTCTAGTAGATTCAACCACTTGTCTACGACATCAGCGTCTATCTGACCTTCAAATATAGGAATATCGAAGTTTATTTGTACCTTGAAGGGGGCGGCGCCTTCGTTCGAAGAAGATGCGTCGCCTGTTGGTAGCCACCGAAGGATTTGCGTGAAACTATCCATCATCTAGTTCCTCTGTTGCGTGAGGGCTTCCTCAATCAATAGTTTGAAAGGATCTCCTGTCTCGTCATCTTTCTTTTCTCCTGCCATGAGAGGTCGCTTGGGCGTGCGAGAGCTTTTGTCCTCAAGAGAAACAAGCTCGAGACCCAACTCTTTGTACTCCGACCTCGTTGGGGACATGCATTAAGACGACAAGGAGCAGACCACTCTGATACCACTGATCCGGATTTTATGAGCAGAACGAAATGAATATAGATTATTAACAGGTGATTAACACAAAATAACAGAGATACAGTAAAACTGGTTTTCTATTCAGTAATGAAATAAGCTGAAAACTGTAAAATGCAGTGGAAACAAGCTTGCTGGAATGGTGGCGGCTTATCTCTGAGAAGAGATGTGATGACTACGCTCATTCGCAAGAAGATGATTACAATGAGGCTCTGAAGGCCTTTTTACAATAAGCAGTAATGCCAAAAACCCTAGACATCCAAAAACCTAACCCTAGGAGATGAAGCGCCAAAAGTCATGTGGGCCTCGTTTGGGTAAGTTAGTACATCAACTTCCCGGGGTCATAACTTTTGCATACGATCTCCGTTTTAGGCGTATGATAGCTCGTTGGAAAGGTATCGCCAAGGAGATTCATTTTAGGCGCAATATTGAAGGAAGTTCCATATTGCAAACCTGTTTTCCCAAAAAACATCGTTTAAGGCCTCAAAATGGCTCCGGAAGTGAAAACTGCTAAAAATAGTAAATTACCAAAATTGCCAGAAAACTATTTTGAGCCCGTTGGAAAAGGTGGGTGGCCACCGATATCCATATGGATCACCTTCACACTCGGTTGGTTCATCTTCACTCCCACCACGCGTACCCCCACGAGGGAATCGTGGTGGTGGAAGGAGATAGGAGTAGGAGAAATTGATTGTTTTTCATTTTACTAGATTTCAGTTTAATTATCATTGTAGTACTTATGCAAATAGCCAATTTTTTTAAACAAAACTATTTGGCCATGACTCATGTTGACAATTGGTGGATAACCTTTTTCATTCCATAAGTTAATGATGTACTTCCCTATTATATGGTTCTAAAGTTTGTATGTTTGTAATTGCTATAATCTATATGCTTTGTATTTGTATTTGTAAAATTTATTTCAATTTCTTACTTTGTATGTGTAATTGTTAGCAGCTAGATGGTTAATGCTTGAATGATTATTCATTAATGTACTATGTAAGATTCATGGAATGATGGATAATATGGAATTTAGATGGCATTTCATATATTGGAAGTATCACAAACATACATGTTTCATAAATTTTGCATCTAGTTTGGCATTCTACATGTTTTCTTTTGAATATATATATATATATATATATATATAAACGCTCCAGAGACTCTTCGCTCCCGACCATTTTTTGAAAAATGCGCTGCCACGCTCCCGCTCCCGCTTCGCTCCCACGCTCTGGCAACACTGGTTTGAAGTCTTCTTAGCTGCTCTTGGATATCTATTCTTTCAACCTTTGGAGATTTAAATGAAGCTTTTTCCTAAGCCTTAAGGATGGATTTGACTTTACAAAGCTTGAATTCCTAGAAAAAGCCTGGGGAACCTATCACTGAAGTGCTCCAGGCCTCCATAATCTCGAAGAATTTGTGATCATTCAACCAGAGAATATTAAAATGAAACAAAATGGGGCCGAGGTTTCTTGATCTTGGAAAATAAAAGAAATGGGCTTGTGATCTAAGATTCCATGCGAAATAATGTGTGAGGATATTATTTGGCTTCCCAACAGAAAATCACTGTGAATGAGGAACCTGTCTAGTCTTGCAACAATGTGTTCGGGTCTGATCCTCTGATTGGTCCAAGTGTAGCATCCTTTCTTAGGTACTGTATCCACAAGATCCCAGTCTCTGATCAGATCTTCCAATCTTTTCTTAGAGGGTCCTTGACTATACCTCCACCTCTTTTCTCCTTGCTAGATAAAACTAGGTTAAAATCTCTAGCAACTATGTTTCGCTTATCGAATCCCTGATCTTGCATTTCTAAAAAAGTCCGCCAAAAATGCATTTTTTCTCCATATTGAGTACGAGCATAAACCTTAAAGATTTGGATCTTCTTACCTAAACCCTTGCGATCCAGAGATACTAGTATCCGATGGTGGGTATGATAAGCTAAATTGAACATGCTTGAATCCCAAAGAGAACTGAGGCCCCTTGAAGCCCGTCTTGCATTGACCACTACTCCAAGACTATTTTTCCACTATTTACTACCAACTTTTTATCATTTCTTTTTCTTCTAATATTGTTTCTTGAATGAGGAGGATTGTGGGTTTTTCTGATCTGATGAGATCCTTTAGTGATTCCATTTTCATTCTACTACCTATCCCCCTATAGTTCCAGGAGACAACTTTCATTATTTCATTGACCATGGGATGTTATTTCTGCCTTGAGGGTCCGACGGCTTTTACATTCCCCGGCTCTTGACAGAGAGGATTTTTCTCTTGACCCCTAAGAGCACTCAATAGTCTCTTGAAGTCCCAATTTTTTTCTTTTGCTGCTAGTTCGTCTCTTTTTTCTTTGGCTGATTTTATTCTTGGCTTCTTTGGAAGGAGCTCTTCCTCCAAGTCTTCTTCATCTTCCCATTTGTTACTAATATTTTTCCTAGTCATAACTCAACTATGAGGATGCAAGACCTTCTTTGCATGCCCTAATTCCTTGTGAATCCCTGAATGTCGAAACAATGAATTGAGATCAACATTTTGTATTTCAGGAAAAAGAGATGGACCAGAGGAAAGGGAGATGTTTTTCTTTGCTTCTTTGTTCACATTGGTCCGTTGTTCTCCATTCACATGAGGCTAATGCTTTTTACCATGCTTTTGAGGTTGTGGATTGATCTCAACATTCTTCCATGCTTCATTATTCTGGGATGTTTCTTGAAGGTCAACTTGAGACAACACAACAAATTTGTTTGCTGTAGTGACTACATTACTCGAAGGGTCGGGATTTTTACTCCTAGCTGCATTAGAGGAGGAAGGTCCAAGGTTCTTGTTGCCAGCCGATTTTTTTCTTGTTGCCATTGTTCTTCTTTTGCAGGGGGTGTTTGAATAAGCGATGCATGCTTATAATCCTTTGAAAAGTGGCCATATTCATGACAGATCTTACACTTAAACGGGAACTTCTCATAATCCAGCTTCTGGGTGTCATTCTAGTTGTCCAGGGTTAAGTTAATGGCCTCAGGAATATCCTTTTCCAGATCTACTTCCACACAGATCCTGACACATGCAAACATTTCTTCTTTTGGCTCCAGTTTGTCAATATATCTTTCTAAGGCATTTCTGATTGAAGCCAAAGAATCATCCCCTTGGCAGTGTAGAGGAAGATGAGGTAATCGAACCCAAAAAGGCACTGTCGATGGCACATTGATCTCAGGATTGAAATTGAGCATCCACTTGTTGAGATACATACATCTTGGTTCAAAAAAATATGGTCCACTTTTGAGGATTAGATCTCTATCCTCATTCTCAAACAAAAAAGCAAAAAGGCCTTGACCACAAAAGTAATGAGATAAACTTCCTTTGATCAGAACTTTCCAGGTTTTTGCAAGCCAAACCTACATGGATCTGGGGGATAGCCACAAACTGATGAACTGGCCAATCAACCCATGCTCAGCCAAGGCCAAAGCTCTAAGATGAGTGGCCACTAGGGGGAGATTAACTGCCAGAATTTCTTCAGATTCTTGAAGAAACGAGATGGAGCAGCTTTGAGCTTGGATGTTTTCTGAATGGAAGCAGCAAGGGCCTGAAAGGCCATGGCCTCTGGGGAGGGGGGCAAGGGATTCCCCCCTGCCGGAGCCATGACACTGATGCAATGAGGGAGAGGAGGGCAAAGCTCAGCACTAGGGTTTTTTCAAATTCTACTTTTTACTGTCATTGTTAATCTTGTTGGAAATTATCTATTTTTTAACAACTGTAAACTATAAAGAGGCAAATAAGTTTTTTAAGATGCAATATAATGGGCATAGCTTGATCACTTGTTGGAAAGGATTTTAATCATGGTGGCTATGAAGCAAGTTGAGAATCTTGTTCAGTTCAATACCAAAAGTCCAATGTTTCTTTTTGCAGCTAGAAATATCTTTTTGAGAAATGAATTAGTAGACATGTAGAGCAGTGTTATTAAAACCGGCCCGGTCTGGCAAAACCAGCCAGCCGGATCGATCATTTGAGCAAAAACGGTCAAACCGACAACCTGGAACTGTTTTTGGCCGGTTCTGTACGAAACTGGCCAAAAACACAAAACTGACCGGTTCCATATAGCACCCGTACGACGCACTTAAAGGGGTGGATTTCAATTTTTTTTAGGGAAAAAAACAAATTCTGCCAATTTTTGTACATTATGTAGATTTTTAGAAACTTGAAGTTGTGTTTTAAATTTATAAACTTCCAAAAGCTCCTCAAAAGCAAAAGAAATGATCAAAACATGGTCTTAAAATGAGCAACAAGTTTCAAAACCAATTTTGCAGTAGCTGGCTGATTGTATCTTCCCGGGTCTCTCTCAGCTGTCCACGTGTGGTTTGTCCCCATCAGTTTCACTTAATATTATATTTATCAATTTTTTGATCTGTACCTGGCACCTGCACTTCCCCCACATGTAAACTCTAACATTTATTTTCCATGCCTTGTAAGATTTTCTAAAATGCTTTTCTATATTTCTAGTTCTGACTTCGAACACTGCAAGCAACTTCCAATATTTACCTTGTGGAGAGTGAATCCCCCAAGGTCATAAGTTTGGAAAAAACAATGTGACAGATAAACAAGAAATAATATGCGTTCAAATGACTCGAATAAGACAAGGGAAGAGCAAACACAATCATTCACACTAACACATAAATTATCATTAAGCTTTATTCTGACATGCACTCTATTTACCCTGATATGTGCATGTGATCAATAGAGATGGAGGTATGAATAGCATACAATAATATGCCTCCACTCCATTAAAGATGGGAACCTCATTACACACATGTAGGTCCACCTACAAGGCAGTAGTGGAACACAACTGTTCAGCCGATTAACTAGGACTTCCTAATGATTTCTTCATAATGCACTCATGGCTTAACTCATGGCCCACACAACAAAATAAATACATTGTTACACTAATAATAATTCTTGCATCAGCTAGATGTATAAGCAACTAAGAAAAATTGACTACAAGACAAAATATCACAAAGCAACCAACTTAATGCTGACACTCTTTACAGTAAATGGAGCACCAACTTTGTAGAAGACAGGCGACATGATAAGATCTTAAGCTGCGATTTCCATCTAGAAGTTAATTATAAAATCAATCAAACTATAACAAAAACTGTAGTATTGCACTCAGTGCTATTTTGGTTATATGCACTCTTGCTATATAAATGAGAATCTTTTCATATTTGTGTATAAATGGTTTGGATTCATATTGATGCACATGAATATATATGTTTTTTTTCAAAATTTGAATATTTTATGTAGTTTTTGGTTGAGCAGTTTTTTTTTCCGGTTTTTTTCGGTCCGGTCCGGTTTTGCATTTTTGGGGCTGACCGGTCCGGTCCGGTTTCTGGTTCTGATAACATTGATGTAGAGCAAGCACAGTATAATACAACTAAGAATGGCTTAAATTGGTGCTGCTGTACACAGCCAGAGTGGTGATAGTTTTGTTGTCACTGCAAGGATCTCCGGTTCATCTGCTGTACGCCTGTTTTTTGAGCACTTCATCTATAAGTTACCTAATAGAGAGGTAAGTCTTCTATTCTTTCATATACATTTTTGGCCAAAATTTAGAAGCAGATACATTCAAAGTCACAGTTACATTTTGTTCATTAGATTATGTGTTTGTCAGTAGTTGTAATAGATGATGGATATGACTTGAGAAATAGTGAGCTTATATCATGAAGTTTCTCAGAAGAATGGTTGTTTAATTGTTTTGTTGAGAAAAGGGTTTATGCATAATCTATTATTGACATCTGTACTAATGCACAGTTTGTTTCCTGCAGCCTGTCTTGGAAGCAAAGGCCACAGCTGTTTATCTTGATAAAATCTATCGACCTGTTCGACTTCCATCTGATTTTAAATCTAAGATCACGCTATTTCTTCGTAATGAAGAATTGAACTAGAAACCAGTGGACCATACAGAGGCTGGCTTGCTGCTAACAATCAAGGGAATATGTTTCTGAATGGTCATGTCTGTAGTTGTGACCACATTTGCTTTGGAATTTGAACTCTTACTGTTATGTTCACTTTGTATTGTTTGATCAATGTAAGGTGTCAGTTGGTATTCTCCATTCTTCATTTCTGTTATCTTATTGATATGTTTGTGTGTTTCTACTATTTACCTTTTTGTATGGTTAACGGTATAGGAAATGCTGCTAAAGTTACTCAAAATTTGAAACAAAGGGTTTTAATGAGAAGGAGATGAAAAAATAACATGACAAAGATGGGGATTTGAAATACTATAATAATGATATACTTAAAATTTAATTTTCCAAGGAAAACCTTTCAGGACCTCCCCTTCCCTAGAATATCAGGATGGAAGGTGGCTCAATCACCAGCAACAATAATGGCTGGTAATCCAAAGGGACTTGACCGGATTTGAACCTGTGACCTATGGCCTTCCCTTCGGCAACATGCCTTGGCCAGATGGTTTGACTGATTGAGCTAACCCTTGGGATTTGTGAAATACTAAAACATATCCAGCGATGCATCAACAATTTTTGTGGGCATTGGAACATCCAGGAAAAAATGTTGGTAGTGATAATAGGGCTCCACATCACACTAGGATATTTTGCACTTATGTACACAGAATGCAACTATATGAAGGGAGTCTCAGAAGAACTACAGAATGAATTAAAAACCAATATTTTTGAAAGAACTGATTTCCCATGAGATGATTATAATTCTGCCTTTAAAGACAATAAATTCACGAAAGGCCTCTGACATGAAGAGGCAGACAGAGGAAGTTGGGGAAACATCTGATGTTGGAGAAACAAATCAAATGGAAAACGGCGAAGCCAATGATAATGGAAAAGCTAAGACCTAATTTGCAACCTCAAACCCAAAGAATTTAATCAAGGCATTTCAGAACCCATACTTTTACATTTGGACCCCTTTCCCAACAATAAAGAAACCATTGAAGGCCTTACTTCATCTTACCTTGTTATTGTGCACAAGTTCCAAAATCAGTAGAGTTTTTGTTTCATAATCCCTCCAAGCTTCAACCCAGAGATAGCATCATAAATGTACTTTTAATCCTGGTTTTGTATAATGAATTCCTTGGCATTCTTTGATATGTTCTTTAGTACACAAAATGCTTGGAGACCAATTGTCAGTAAATTACAACATCCTGTTGTGTTCAGTTATAGACAACTTCAAATGAATGATTTCATGGAAGAGAACAACAACTTTAAGAATATATCATCCTTATCAATGTTGAATGTACAATGCTAGATTGCTTGCAAGAGGAACTCAGATTTTGAGTTATGGATACTTCAACTAAGTTTCCATCACGTGTTCCTTAGTCAATATGGTATTTCGCTAGGTCAAGGAAACCATGGGTCAAGTTATGCTTCAAAGTCGAAGCAACTCAAGAGAGGAAGACATGTTATATACCTACAGTTAATCATTAATATTATTAATAATAATAATAGTAGTAATAAATAACATTACATTATGAGGGATCATGACGGGTTGTGACCATCCATTATGAACACATTATTTGTATTATATAGACAACCTTTGCCATTGCACTGTATTTGTGATTCTATTATATTTTTTCTTACCTTGTGTTCCTGTTGGTTATGTGCCTCAGTTCGTAAATGTCTCGATGTATGTTTGCAAATACCCTCAAGTATGCCATGCAAGGACATTATGGCAAAGGAGTCCTCACTGCACTAGAATGTGAAGTAAGTCAAGAGTAAATAAATCAAGATTTGGAGAAGGAAAGGGGCGAGGAAAGAATTACATTATTGAATTTGTGCAAGAAATTAAAGGGATGGCTCAATAAGAAAGAAGAAAACAATAATAAGAGGGGAGATGGTTAAAAAAGGATCCTAGAAAGGTAAAGAATGGGTTGGTAGAAGCAAAATTGTAAGTTCGAACCGGGGAAAAACGGATTCATAGCTTCAAAATGCAGGCTTGCAATAATTAATGTAAGACATCACAAAAGGACACTGAAAGAAAGGGAGGCACTGTTTCAAATTGCATTGGTGCAAGGCATATTGCAAATAAAAACCGTGAAGTAGATGGATGTGTGTTCTTATACACCAGGGGAGAGAATCAACAATCTCTATCCATGCATGGAGTCCTTAAAATTCAATTATAGAAAGACATGGGATAGAAAACAAGAATCCAATTAAAAGAAAAAGTGAAGTCGTGGAAAGAAGAGACACAAAAGTGTATTATGAGGTGCATAGAATCGTAGATTTGATATTTTGATATGCAATTTTGAGTTAGAGAAACACGATGGAAGGTACAAGAATAAAAGAAGTACTATTTTGGAATGTACATGACGAAGAGCTGACTTAATGATACTATAAATTGAAAAATGATACTAGATATTAGGGAAAGAATGTATAATTGAGTATAGAATAAGGATGATGGAACTCTTTAGGGTTACTTCCTATGAGATTGGTTTTTTTTTAACTAGTATAACAAGCTACAAAAAAAGTGGTTCAATCCACACACGATTGAGTATTAATATGACTTAAAGGCTATGTACTCAATTTTATCTCAAATCAATGACATTGTAGATGCCGTATTTTATCCCCTCACTACCACTTTTTTAGGATAGTTATAATAGGTTCCCAAATATGGTGGTGGCCATGAGCTTGAAATTTAACAAAATGGCTATTAGCTGGTTATAAATGATAGCATGTTTTTCATGGACGCGTTACATAGCCATAAAGTTTCTCAACCGTTTGGCTAAGTTTTATGCAAACTTCTTATTGAAAATTCTATGTAGATGTAAAACATGCTAGATATTAAACCTTCTATATTTTTTAGCTTAAACATATTTGAGAAATGTCATTGAATTATTTGATTTAAAGGTCTTCAACCATGTATGCAGCGACAAAGTATTATATATTATTGTTGATATTTGTTATGATCCACAAAGACTCACAAGAAGCAACTTGAATATCAAGATGTAGGATTTGATCTAGTTGTCGTGATCAATTATTTGAATTTCGTATTTTAGTATTTAATTTTCCATTTTTAACCCATTAATTTCATGATGACTTATATTATTTTGGATTTAACATATATTCCATTCATTTATTTAAAATTGGATTTTTGTTTGCTTTAGGGTGCACTAGTTTCCAACAAGTATCAACAAGAGATCAAGTACTTCTAGATGATTCATGGATTTTTGAAAACTCGGTCCATAGGTATTATTTGAATGGATCTTCATTTTATTACAAAACTTTCTAGAGCAACTAAGCCAAAGACAACCATATAGTTTTGCATTAATCACAATGTTGAAGTTTAATAAGATATTCTAATGAAAATTCTATCATGATTTCATTTAAGTAAGAAATATGCTATGCAAAAATCTTTTGGCCAAAATATAATATTTCAAAGTACAACTTGAGTGATATTAGCATTTTGTCAAAGAGACTTCTAGAAAATACATTTTAGAGGATGTAAGTGCCATTGAGAAATCCCGCTCAAAGGACACCTCAGAGCAAGTTTACCAATGGAGAGAAAAGAACAGAAGCAACAAGAAATCTCTACATAGATTGAAGCAAGGGTATTGAAAATACCAACATTTGCGTCAATTCATCTTCTTAGTTGGAATTGAGTATTCTAAGACATAAGCATAATGGATTGAAGAGCCTAAAGGTTATGAATAAAGAGCCATGTTCTGTGTATTTGGGATCTTTACAAAGTTTAATAGATGAAGATGATGCCTTAATGCTATGTTTTCTCCAGAAATTCAAAACAATTCACTTCTGTTGCTTACGATAACTCAACTTCTACATTATTTTTCTCATAGTCTTTCAAAAAGTTTCCTCCATTCATCTTTTAGTCTAACATATCAACATGGTTGGAAGTGAAGCAGTTCTCCATGCCACTTTACTGAGAGTAGAGTTGTGACTAGATTAAAATCTAGATTTTAGTAAATTAACTCGTACAAGGTCATCTTGCTATATCACGATCAGCTTGAATTAATGGCTCCTCTTAAGTAAATATTTGGCATGTGTTGAGGAAAGAAACTCTTCTTTGTCTCATGTAGTAGGATAGAGTAATCTTAAGAAAAATAAATGCAAAGGTGCAAAGACACTCTTGCCTCTTAGTGCTATCTATTCAACTTAAGGAGACATGCTTATTAATGAATAATCTTAATGCACACATGATGGCCTAAACCTAGATTTATCAAAATTGAACCACCTCTCCTCAAGATAATACACATGGCCTTTGAGTGTCTTAGAAAGTGGGTCATTCTTATCAATAGTTTTATCTTCTTCCATTCAATAGACTCCCAAGAATTGATAGATATTTTCTTGAAAAATTATGTCCTATGCTTTTTACATAGAATTCCTTACTTGCCTTGTGTAGAATGGAATGAGCTACATTTTCTTGGATTTTCCTCGTAGTCCAATTCACAATAGGTCTCTTCGTTCATTTCATGTTGTATTTCTACCTATCCAAAGATATTTACAAGAACCTTTACCACTAACAAGAATAAATTCCTCACCTACCCATTACCCATTCTTGAACTAGGATTTTGAGATTTCTCAAACTTGTTCACATAAAAAATCCCCTAAACACTATCTCAATTCACTTATGTTCACAACTGAGTAAAGATCAAAACAATCCAAAATCTAACACCAAATTTAGTTGGACCATTAGTTTCTCCAAAAACATGCTCAAACTCATCCTCCAACAAACCACAATCTAAGTAAAGGGTTGGATCATATTGCTTCCATATCTGAACACTATATATTGTAAACATGGCTTTATGGATTAGTCTCCACGTCAACACATTAAATTCATTTAGCTAAAATTGAAACCTTGGTTGTGTGAATTGAATCAAATTGTTCTTTACCAAGTTGAGATTGTTGGTAGGGAGTTTGGTTAACCTATCCTTCCATCATACTCCTTGCTTGTGGCCAAAATTCTTTCTTTTGGAATGATGCCTTCCATATATCTTGTTCAAGCATACTTGCTTCTTGATGAAATAGTGTCATCTAGGAAATCTTCTTTCATCAACCCATAGAAGATGGACGTGTTAAACCAATTTGATTGCTCAAGTTGTAGAAATATTTATCATCTCGAAAACCATAGTTTTTTAGAGTTCTCCAGAAATGATCTTAGTCCAAATAAATTGTCTAACAATAGAAGATATAAAGGCCTTACCAATTGATATCTTATAAATCAAGCCCTCTCCTTCTAGGTTCACAAAGAGGTTAGAAACAATCAAGTGCCAAGTCTGTATCACCAACTTTAATATTTTTGTACTTACTTTTGTTGGGCATGGATTTGAGAAAAAATGTTGAATGGTGTCACTTGTGGAATATTTTACCATAATAACTTCCTTCCAGAACTAATTTCAAGGGGTCGAAATTTTCCAAATTCTTTTTGTATTTTTATTAATGAGAACTACATGGGGCCCTTAACTCCCAAACCCACTTCTTTCTTGGGGAATAAATTATTATAAAGGTTGCATTTTTAAAATGCTTTTGTTAGCCTCTCTTTCATGAACATAGATAACCATAAGAAAATATGTACTGGTATTTTAAGTTCTTCTGGATCATAAAAATTCAACACAAATAAATAAGATGTAAAATAGGATTAAGCATTATTAGTCTTCCTTCCAAGTTCAATGCTTTAGAGGGTCAAGTTTTAAATTTCCTTTGAATCTTTTGCAAAGAAGCCAATCACTTACCCAAATGGGTATTGCATCAAAGTATATGTAGTTCAATACTCCCTTTTGATTCAATATTTTAGCTAGAGTTTTGTTACAATTTCCAACCATCTTTCACTTGAGACATGAAGAAATAGAACATTTGATATATTGACCAATTTCACAATTGCAGATTTGAAAGGTTGTTTATCAAATATTAGATTCCTAACCATTACTTAAATAGTTATATAACAATAGGTAAGTGGAAGGGGTCCCTTGTCCCACAAACAAAGGGGTCTCATATGTTAATTTTATGTCTAGCTTGGTTATCACCTTAATTTAAATTATTATTATCATATTTAT
>ML841517.1:22921-45691 GCA_009831015.1 Picea engelmannii | reverse complement strand
GAAAAGACAGTCAAAATTGGGAACAAGAATACAAAGGAAGAAAATGTTCTACTAGTAGAAGATATGAAACATAATATTCTAAGTGTGAGTCAAATGTGTGAACAAGGTCATAACTCTACTTCTGATTCACAAAAGTGTGAGATAAGAAAAGAAGCTTCAGGAAAATTGATTGCTACAACTGCAAGAACTTCAAGCAACATATATGTCTTCAATGAAATTGGAAATGAAAAGTGTTGTCTAGGAAAGGAATATGAAAGTTGGCTATGGCACAAAATAATGGGTCACATACATTTTGATAAACTTTTCAAATTCAACAAAAGAGAAGCAGTCAAAGAAATTCCCCAGATCACGAAACCAACCAACAGTTTATGAAAGCATTGTCAACAACAAAAGAAAACAAAGACCAGGTTCAAATCAAAGGAATATTCAACACCAAGACCACTGGACATTATGCATACTGAACTAGTTGGACCAACTACAACAAATGTCTTAAAAGGTGAGAAATACTTTATGTTATTAGTTGATGATTATACAAGAATGACCATAGTTTTCTTTCTCGAGAATAAGTCAAAAGATTTTGAAAACTTCAATATCTACAAGGAAATGGTTGAAAATGAAATGGATTCAAAAATAAAATGCTTGAGATCTGATAATGGAGGAGACTTCACTTCAAAGTAATTTATGGACTACTGCAACAGTCATGGAATAAAAAGGAAATTCTTCATTGCTAGGACACCTCAATAGAATGGAGTTGTTGAAAGAAAGAACAAGACAGTACAGGAAATGTCTCGAATAATGCCAATGGATTCCAAATTGACATATTTTTTTTTGACACAGGTAGTGCATATAACAATTCACATTCAAAATAGAGTAATGCTAAAAAAAACACTAGCAAAACTCCTTATGAGCTATGGAAAGGAATACCAACAAATGTAAATCACTTCAAAGTTTTTGGGAGAAAATGCTACATCAAAAGAGAAGATGACAAAATGGGAAAGTTTGACTCTCGTGTGGACAAATGAATACTTGTTGGTTACTCAAGTACAAGAAAAACATACAAGTGTTACAACCTACGATTGAACAAAGTGGTGGAAAGAATCAACGTACAATTGATGAAACAGGTAGACAAGAATTAAAGGAAGAAGAAAATCAATCAATGGAACAACTTTACTAAGAAGAAACACAAGATGAAAAAGAAGGGGAAGATGAAGAGGATCCGACATAAACAGAAGAGAAAGTTCAGCAATTAACTCCAAAAACACCTAGCAGACGAGTACATAAGAATCATCCTTCAGATCTGATTATCGGAAAGAAAGATGTAGGAGTTGAGACTAGAAGAAGAATCTGTTCACTAGAACAAACACACCTAGCACTCACATCTATGATTGAACCAACCTATTTTGAAGAGGCCAAAAAGGATGAATTTTGGAATAAGGCCATGGATGAAGAATTGGATCAAATAGAGAAAAATGACACTCAGGAATTGGTTCCAAGGCCAAAGGATAATGTAATCGACACAAAGTGAGTATACATGAATAAATTGAATGAAGATCGACATGTTACAAGGAAAAAAGCTATATTGGTATGTAAAGGCTATGCACAGGTTGAAGGAATCAAATTTCAAGAGAGATTTTCCCCAGTTGCCAGAATGGAAGCAATCTGATTGCTTTTATCTTATGCATGCTCCAAAAATATTAAAGTGTATCAGATGGACATAAAATCAACTTTTCTAAATGGGGAACTTGAAGAAGAAGCCTACATTGACCAACCAGAAGGATTTCAGTTGTGAGAGAATGCAGATTATCTGTGTAAATTAAAGAAGGCCTTTTATGGTCTAAAACAGGCTCCTAGAGCATGGTACTCTACACTGGATAAATATTTACAGTAGGAAGGTTTCAGAAAATTAAGTGCAGTCAACAACCTCTACATCAAGGTAAGTCAAGGTAGTATTTTATTAATTGAAGTTTATTTTGATGATATTATTTTTGGTAGTGATGATGACAGGTTAAGCCAGAAATTTGCAAAGGATATGCAAAATGAATCTGCAATGTCATTACTTGGAGAACTATCCTTCTTTTTGGGACTTTAGATACATCAAAGCAACCAAAGAATTTTTATTTCTCAAACCAAGTATATCAAAGAAATGCTAAAGAGGTTCAGAATGGAAGATTTCAAACTAGTTATCACTCCCATGCAAACTAGTTGCAAGTTAAGCAAAGATGACGATTCAAAGTCTATAGATAAGAGGCAATAGAGGTCAATGATTGGTAGCCTATGATATGTGACAACATCTAGACCAGATGTAATGCAGGAAATTGGACAGGTGGCACGATTTCAAGAAGCACCAAAGGAATCACATGTATTAGCAGTGAAGAGGATTTTTAGATATCTCAAAGGAACAGAAGAGTTTGGATTATGGTATCCAAAAGGAAAGGATCTATCACTTATTTCCTACAAAGATGTAGATTGGGCAGGTTTTATTGATGATCAAAGAAGCACTCATGGATCAACATTCTACTTGGGTGATTGCTTAGTATCATGGCTAAGTAAGAAACAATCATCAATATATCTATCTACAACCGAGGCAGAGTATATTGCAACAACAACATATTGTACATAGGTTCGATGGATGAAACAAACTCTAACAGATATATAGGTTGAGTATGATGAGCCCATTCCAATCTATTGTGATAATACAAACACCATCAGTATCTCAAAGAACTCGGTGATTCACTCCAAGACGAAGCACATTCCAATCAAGTATCACTTTCTATGGGAACATGTTGCAGAAAAAAACATTAGAGCTGAGTATGTGGGAACAAAAGAACAAGTGGAAGACATCTTTACAAAAATGCTTCCACGGGAAGCCATTGAGTATATCCGTCAGATACTAGAAGTTATTTCTACTCCAAAATTAATGCTTTTGAATGCTTATCTTATATGTCTTAGATGTACATGAGGAAGCACCATAAAGAGGATAGTTCAAGTTGGGAGATGAGATAGTTTAGTTAGGGGGAGAAACCCTAGATGGAAAGATAACTTTTCCATTGATTAAAAATTTGGGGAGATTTATCAGATGCATAGGAAAGAGGAATGGCTCCAAGGGGAGAAATGGTCACAGAGATGCACAGGACAGAGGCATGGTTCTAGGGGGAGAATGAGTTATATGACTTCAGTATTGCATCAGAGTGTTTCCATTAATTCCAAAGGGGGATATTGTTGATTAAGGTTGGTTTTCATTGATTTCACCCCTTGAAGAATGTTTGGTAGAAAATTCCGATAGCACAAAGGTTTGGCTAATGGAACCAAGACTGTTTGATGTATAATGGTATGAGTTTTAATATATTTTAAGGTAGTACTATTGTATATGGGTAGTACATGCCATTCCATTTCAGGTGGTATGTGGAACATCACATAACTCCTCACGGTTTGAGAGTTATTGCCTTACGAAGTTGGAGGACCCTCATATGTCATCTAGACGCCCCAAAAGGTCAAAGTAGTGAAAGTTGTTTAAGAGATTTTAGAAGGTAAATAATAAAGTGAAGTGATGAGTGTACTATAATTCAAAGTGAATAAAAAGGAAATTATTTAAATAATAAATTTAATGGAGAAATTAGAAGTGGGTTAACTCTAAAATAAGGAAAGTGAGCAAAGTGATCTAGAAGATGCTTCTTAGGAAGCTACTTGGAGAGTATAAATAAGAGGCAAGGCTCTCTCATTTTATATCACACTTGAGAATATTGAATATCTATAGGTGACTGAGGTAACCAAAGGATATCTAATCCAAATTTCACAGCAAAGGTGAAGAAAAGAAGGTCGGAAGTCAAGGGAGGATAAATTATTTTGATGATGCTTTCTAAGGTATGTTTTTTACATGTCATCTCACCATTTTCGCAATAAATTATTTTCTAGAATGATTCAGACCATGAAATTGATATGATATTGAGGAAAAATATCCAAGTATCTATGGTAAAATTTTCATCTTGTGGGTCGTTGTATTTTTGGAGTTACACTCCGTAGAAAATAGGGTTTGTGGTTAGTCCTGAAACTAGTCTAAAACAAGTGTTTAGGGTAAAAATGTCATAAATTATTCATATAAGATCAAAATTAAGTACAACCAAATGTGTTGGTTAGAGTATAGTCTGTAGTATTCTGTGTAACACTTTTATATTGATTCAACAAGTATTCTGTGTGGGGCATGCTCTACAAGGTTGCTCTCTAGAATAAGCCAAAATTCAACAAGGTATGCCATTTTTTCTGTAACTCCTTTTTTGAGAGGTTCCAAGTAGTGACACCTGGAGGAATTGCATTAAAAACCTAAAGAACATTGTGTACTATTTTCAAATATTTATTCATTATAGGTACATAGTTATTATTATTTCAAGTTAGGGTTGTTGACTAATCCCAAACTAGTCGTGTGAGACTAAATAAAAGTTTGATGAAAATGCTAGTCTCTTGTTGTGAAAGTTAAGGAAGGTTTGCAGGTATGTCATCATATACACCATGTCTATTATAGAGTTACAAATAATATTTGGATGATGAAATTGATGAGGGATTTTGGTTAAGGTACATGTTGGGTACATGGTTGATACAAGTAGTTGATGAGTTGGCACGTACATGAGGTGTATAGTTGATGTTGTTGGTACATATTGATGAGTAGTTGAAACATAATTGGTACGTACTTGGTACATGGTTGGATGCACTTGTTTATGGCACAAGTTGATTATAGGTTGTTTGGTATAGGTTGGTGCATGGTTGATGCACTTGTTTATGGTAAGGGTTGATTACAGGTTGAGGTACATGTTGATGCATGATTGATGCATGGTTTAGATTTATTGGTACATGTTTACAATGGTATATCTCACAGTGATAGTGTGACAATAGTTCCATCATTCTACTTCTACTTTAGGGTGGTTGGATGGGGCAAGGACAGGTGGTTGTAGCCACCTTTCGATTGTAGCAGGAGAACATAGGGGGTTGTAGCCTCCTTCTAGTTGTAGCTAGAGAATAGGGGAGTTGGAGGTTCCCTTAGGTTGTAGCTTAAGAAACAAGAGGGTTGGAGCCTCCTTCCAGTTGCAGCTAAAAAACAAAGGAAGTTGGTGCTTCCAATGAATGTAATTCTTTAAGACATTTAAGAAAAAGAAGTCTGTGGTTTTCTCCCGCTTTGGGTTTCCACGCAAAACATTGGTGTATTGTGTATGTGTATGATTGTTCATTTTTTCATTGCTTATTTACTCTGTAGTTGGATGATAATGCTACATTGATATAACACTTGGATTATATGGTTAAAAAGGATTAAATTTCTATATTATTGATTCAACCCCCCTCTTAGTAATCCAACCGTTTTGATTATATTAAGCAAATCCAAACTCAGTTTTAGGAAAGGGGAATTATTAATAGCCTAACTTGAGATAAAAAAAATTAGGCATTTTTTGAAGGTTTTCTGAGATTCGGTTGAAGTTAAATTATTCTCTATATGATTAATTCCCAAAAGTGTTTCCCAGAAATGCAATATGACTCCATTTACCCAATAGAGGCACTTGGTCTACTGTTTTTCCACATCTCACTGGTAGACATGATCCCCAGATGGAGCCTATGTTGGAACACATATAATTCTGAACATTTGAGCTTTACATTCTCCCCTTCATGAAAATGTAATCTTTCCCAAAATGATGACTCAGAAAATAAGTTCAAATTTTAAATCAAATTCAAGTCTTGGCTAATCAGTAACAAGGCGTGCATGATATCCTTTGTTGATTGAGTTTTTCGGTTTTATCGAATGACCATAATTCCTATGGATTTTTGGAGCCATGTAATTGTTAGAAACGTAAAGCACTGAAGGTAGCTCTGGAGCTTCGCGCTTTGAGCATCTCGGTAAGTCCTAACAATAAAAGTCTCAAAACCCAAAAGTATCCATTCATTACTTTTCATAACCCTTTAAGGGACACGAGTCGTGGTACAAGTGTATCTTTTGAGTCTTCCTCAATTTGACACGTGACACCCATTTTTGATATTTTCATTTGAAGATTCATAGGATTCTGAGTAACACGTGCGACCTCCCTTTTCTCAACACGTCACCTAGAATGACGTCATTACAAGAGATGACCCTTCGGAAGTATAAACTAATTCACAAATCACCGAAGTTCTAAATGTCGAAGTGTTAAACTTTAATTAATTAAGTTAATCATGGTCAAAAGGTAATTAATGACTTCAGACTTTGGGATCCAGATGTTTATCCTTCATCGTATCCCAAAATCTTCGAAATCTGAATTTTCGAAGAACTTAAAGTTAAATATGATTAATTAAGAATTAAAATCAATCACCGGATAATTAGTCACTTCACAGTTTCATGTTTCAGAGGTTTTCTCTCGAGCTACATTTAAAGTTCCCGAAGTTCGAACTGCCAAGACACTCAAAATTAACACATTTTTTAAACATGATTAATTAAAGTATTAAAAACATTTATCCAGAGATTAATCGTTGCAAATTTGGGATTCAGATAATTCTCACTATGTCTCATCTAAATTTCCTGAGAACGAACAGCCAAATATTAATGGCATTTATGACAAATCAACGGTAATGAATTTTGACGTAGATTAGGGATCCCCAGGTAGAATTTTTCATTAAAGTTAATAAAGTTGATGTCAGTAAAGATATACTAGAATCAATGCATATGATGTGAATAAAAATATTTTGATTTTGAATTTCATTTTCACCTTTCGCAAAGTAGCAAGTTTTATTTGATTGATAAGATCATGCAATTCCTCTGCAACAGGTAACCACATTTTTTTCTCTCGATATTATCCAACCATTAAAGATGATGAAGAACACTGATGTGGCTGGTGAAGGTTCAAATCCAAACGTGGATGTTTTGTTGGACACTACATCACGAGATATAGACACTGTTAAATCTTGGACACAGGTGTTCCAGGTTCTAGAACATGAGATTATAAACTACCCAGAATATTTTGGTGATGAAGTAGATGATATTCTCAGAGATAAACTAAGATATATATCCTATTCATAGCTACACAAGATATTTGCACGACCAAGATGCATGTCGTATAATGACATGATAAGCTGGGACCTAGAAAACATCGGTGTCCAAACCAAGCGCATTTTGAACCATCAAAAGGTTGACGTGGGTTCTTTCCAACCAGAACACCTCCAAGTAATGTATAAGCTATCTCCCAATCCTAAATATAATTACAATGTTGCATTTATGTTGGAATTTGAGCAAATACAATGCATACAATACGACAAGAGTTATCCCAATATAATCAAGTCCTGGTGGGGGCACCCAGAGAAGTTTGGGCCGACGCTCCTGCCATGTATGCCACAATGTCGTTGAACATTCACATGATTTACGTAGCCATGATGATTTTTAAACTATTCAGGAAGAAGAGTCCTACTCATTTTCCTGTGGGATATGTATCTATCATGCATGAGGTGGCCGAGGGCTACACTTTCAACTGGGCCAAAATGTTGTCAGACAACCTGGCAAAAGAAATTATTGAATACAAAATGGAAAAATTAAAGGGGTAGGCTGCCCCTTATTATATGTCTACGTATGTTATGGACGCTATATGTTTCATGAATCCTTTCCCATTGATGAATTGGAGTTGGACCTTGACCAACACAGAACCTATTAACTTATATCATTCTGAGTTGTGGGAGGACAAGGCCAAAGATTAATTTTACCAAATCTGTCACCATGTGGTAATACCTATTCATATGGCCCTATATGGTAACCCACCTCCTTGTATTTGAGAGAGGATCATGGGAAACCTAGGAAAACTTGAATATTGGTTCATTGAAGAAAAATTCTCTTATATTAGGGTTTTTAGATGCACAGTTCCTCCACATTCTCTCCCGCGGTTTTTTCCAGACTGACTAGTGTGTAGGTAAGTAGATTACCATATAGTAATGGGAGGCATCAACAAGGAGATGAAGGCATCCTAGAAAAAGGTATGGTTGACCTTCCCTATCCATGTCTGCATGTTTTCACTATTTTATTTCAGGCACTCCAAAGTGGAGGTCGCATCTTTGGAGGATGTCAAACTGGTTGACATCAAATTTAAAAGGCACGACCCACACAAAATCATGGAGAACCACCTGGCCCAATATAACATGAAGAGATATGTGCATGAAAAATCCCCACGTGATAAAATATTCAGGGGAGTTAGGTCTTATGAGGATGTACTGAATAGATTTCAAACCTTGTCCCCAGATCAACAGGCCAGTTTCCTCAGTTTCCAAAGACACAGGTGAAACAATTTGTCGAAAGTACTATAAGGAGAGTCAATAGCCGCTCCTCATACACAGGAATATATGCCTCCAGGTTTTGAACATGGGTCCTCTGGTAAACATAATATCTAGGAAACCCCAAAGAGCTCTGAAGTTTTGACTCATAAATTAGAAGCTTCATTATCAAGTCCACTGGGACCTCAGGCAATGACTCAGCTCGAATCCTTCTTAAAACAAGGGCAGAATGAATCTCCTTCGACACAAGCCACATTTGTTGCCAATATAGTAGAGAAACAACAATCTACATAAATAGGTACACCTATTACAACATTGACTCCTCTACAGTCTAGCTTCAGAAATCCTAGTTCCGAAATCATTTTTGTAAGTTATATTACCCCAATATTACCTGAAGAGATGCCTCCTTTGGACTTCTTCTTTAGCAAGAAATAGAGGGAAATCATTAAAATAGAATCACACCAGAAGGAAGGATTAATAAGAAAAAGGAATGGGATGTTGTATGACGGAAATGATTGCGATGATTCACAATTTGCGAAAGAAGTTGTAGGTTCATTGGGTGCCTTAGCAACTACAAATCAATGGTCTGTGGAGAATTTGGTAGAGAAACTAAGACACAAAAACATATTGGTGGGGAAGTTGCAAGATCAAATACTAACCATGGAACAAACTGTAAGGAATAAGATGAGGCAATAATTTGAACAAATCAGAGCTTATGACCGACATCAAATCCAACAGCTGTAGGCTAACCTTGAGGAGCTCCATCAAAATTCACAGGCTAATAAAGCATTGGTCACTCAATGTGATGAGTTAATAAGGAAATTTCAAGCCAGATTAGACCTGAATGAAGGTACATCAGTAGCTATTTTAGCATTCCATACTCAAGCGTTGGAAATAAACGAGAGATTGGAAACAACACAGTAGGATATTTTTATGAAGATCGATGCCATCCAGAAATGATACTAGGCTGTGGACCTTGCTCTGAAGGATATCTCTGTTAAGGAAAGAGAAGATTTCTCATCCAGAGCTAAATTTCAAGAATCCATCATATTGGCACAGAAAGATAACGTTCCCGATTTTCCTCACCTTTCCCCTTCTGAACAAATAAGAGGTGATATGGCCTTGAAGGTGTGGGAAAAAAATTTGGCACAGAGAAAGAGATTGGCCTTGGAGGTAAAGGATGCTTTCCAAGTAGCGTTGTCATCCTTAGATAAAAAACTAATTAATTTTGAAGGAAGCAGTATCACAGATGCCCTAGGGAAAATAGATATTGGAATGAACCGACATAATTCTAGAAAGAAAAAAGAAGAAACTCTAGCATCCATTCACGAAACGAGCCACATAGACCTTATTAAAATAAATAAAGGGCTAGTGAACCCAAGTTTAGAGTTCCAGGCCTTAGCTCAAGAAGTGAAAAGAATCCAAGAAAGGCTTCTGTTGATTCTCAGTATTGACACTTCTATTACCCTATATTATCTATGTCTGAGTCAATTTTACTTATGATATGTGTATCTGATTGATTGTTTCCTCCATAAATACAATTAATGACCATGTTCATGTGCATAGAGAGATAACTTATGGTTAAAGCATGATTTGTTTAGTTTTATTGAGTTAATTCGATTAAATGATTGATAATGTATGATCCTAATCACTTTGAATCTTAAGCAGCATGATCCAGTACCAAGGCTCCACCTATTCGGGTACCAGCCTATGCTAATCCGGTACTAGACATAATTCAAAATTTTTGAATGCTTCTAGAAGAAAATCGGGCTCATGGGTTTTGTCCAGAGTGATGTTTTCATGTGGAAACGTGTGTCAGAATCCACTCATAATGCACGTGTTGACTCCATCTTAGGGGGAATGATTCTACCAAAATTAGCAAAAAAACTCAAACTGTCGACTTGGGCCTCGATTTACGTGCATATGGTATCAGATCTAGAAATTATAATACATGGGTTTTGTCTAGAATATGAAAAATTGAGTAATATGCAGGAATGTTTTCAAAATTATAATTTTTTTGGGAGATATGGGTGGGGGACTAACTCAAATCTACCCAAATTGTTAAAAAACACTGATTTTTGGGATTTATCCTAAAATTGTAAAAATTGTTTTCTTATTTTGGGGATTCGGTTTCATCCATTCCTCCATGGATTTTATGTATAAATAATACCTCATAGGTCTGAGTAAGGAGGAATTATTATGATGTAAGATTGGTTCTTGAAGAAAGAGGAATTAGTATGCTGCAAATTGGATTTCTTAACCAACTCTTTTTGTAAATTTATTTGTTGAAGATCAATGGAAGTTTGAATTCAAGGATCCTATGTGTCTCTTAGAATTAATCATATTCTGATCTAAAATATTCCATGTTGGCATCGGCAAGGGCCCACTAATCCATCTTGGTAAGCTAATTGTAAATTATTAGCATGGTTTTCTATTTCTTGTACTTGTTGTTTTGATTTCATTTTTGATTTCGCTGTTGGAATTGCTTGCAAAGTGTGGCAGTACAGGAATAGTTTGAGAGTCCATACCTCACATTACATGAGCCAACAAATGGAGAATCTCATTCAAAACCTTTGTTTCCTGTGTAGAAATAAATTAACTATTCATAATTGTCGGGTTGCATTGAATTTCCTTTTCTAATTTGAAAAATGGGCAGAACTAGACAACTTGCAAGTTGATGTTGAAGTGAGTGATTACAAGAGTAAGATTAGAATCCATATTTTACCTTCATGAGCTATTAAATGGACAATCTTGTTTCCAGTAAGAGAGCCTTTGGAGTGCATGTTAGCTAGAGTCTTTTCTTTGAATTTTGTTCTTTAATTTTTTCATAGTGTGTAAAACATAGATTAAGGATTACAAAACAGAGTGTTAATTGTTTTTAGTTTAGTTTCTCTAGGAGACAGAATCAAAGTTCATATTTTCCTTTCATGAGCCATCAATGAACAGGTCCATCACCTGAGCAAGATCTTAAATCATATTCTTGTCTATGAGTTTTTCTTTCTAAATTTTGAATTGTGTAAAGAGTGTTATCTTTGAAGTGTGAAAGCAAATTATTTTGTTATTGATGGTTTTCTTATCTAAGCTATACTAAACATACATAGGAACCTATGTGTTATCGGCACATATAGTGCATCAACTCTATTGATTACGAATCTTGGTTGATAATTTATGTTTGGTAATATATTATGGAAATAATTGCACCAACAACTTCTTCAAGTGGAAAGGAAATTATACACTTTTGAAGTGAACAAAACAATTGATCCATCAAAGATAGTGGTGGAATTTTTAGATAGATGCAACCAATGCATCGAGCATGGAAAAGCAAGCTCAATTACGAGTAGGTAAGAAAATTTCATTGCATTACTGAACATGTTTGGAGGGACAGATGGCAACAGGACTATAACAGCTAAGACATTATTATTAAGAAGGCCAGATGACAGAGATGTCTAGCCTAAAGGAATGAGGAAAAGAAGCGTTTTTTCCAGTAGACAAAGAGATAGAAGAGAATGCCAACAAAGCTTATCATTTTATATGCATTGTTGTATTATTTCAAATATTTTCTATTTTTATTATAAGAAGTCCAACCATTTTGAGTTGTGACAGTTTTGTATAAATACATAGATCCAAGATTTATTAAGGGATGCTTCTTCTTGAATGTGATAGAGGAAGCTCTCTTTTGAGTATTAATACAAATGCAGACAAAGATTCCAAATTTTGTCCAGTTTGGGTTATGTGTTTCTCTTGTATTTCCATATATCAACATTTCTCTATGCATTTCCTTGATAAATGTTTGATTGCAATTTAGTATCGCAGCTACTATAATTTTATTATATCATTAATTTGTTAAGTGAGAAGTTTTTCCTCAGGATTTACTGTGAGTAAAACAATACCTGCAAGTTGTGTGAATTAATGTACTTTATACTTTGATCAAGGATGCGTTATCTATTTTCTTCCACTTCAACATGGTGAGAGTCTTCAACAATTGATGCCTTGCTTTGTTTAATAGTTTTGTATTTTTATTTCACACCATTCGATAATATGATTGTAACTTAGACACAAAATACAGCCTCTGTACTACCATACTGTTAATTTCATTTAAGGAATTTTTCTCTTATAACTAAAGGTATAAAAAACACTCTTTAAAAATAGTCACTTTAAATTTTCCTGATGCCTGGCATTACTCTTTGAGCCTTAAGTTTAATCTCAAGAACAACACAACCTATCATCAAATTTTAAAGTATGTTATGTACCACACTTTTATTTATACCTAAAGAAAATTAAACGTATTGAAATCAAAGTATTGTAATTTACTTTGGGGTACAAGTTATTTTGTCTCCTGATTTTTTCAATATCGTTTCTTTTGCATCATCAATGATCGCCTTCTACTCTCTCTCTCTAGAATTGAAGAAGGATTCTCATACCTAGGTTTGTATGCTAAGCTTCATATATAAACATCCCATGTATATTTTAAATATTCTCTCTATGCAGAGGTGACCACTTTTTTATTGAATGTGTCTACTCCAAAGAGGCCTTCGAGATAATCCATAAGTTCTTTTTTGAGATTGGAATTCTGGAAATTCCACCTCATGCGTAAGGCTTCCCCAAAAATGAACAAGTCCTTTCTCTTTAGGTTCCCTATAAAAATGGTTGTTTCCTACACACAAAAAGATATCATCATTAATTTAAAAATAATAATCTAGATGATTTATGTATGACATGGACAACATGAAATAGTTAAAATATGAAAAATTACCTAGGATTCTTATTTGTTTTAATGGAAGTCTGTTATCGTCGACCAAAAATGTACATGGAAGGGTGCCCATGCTGGTCACACGTCTAGCTCTAGGAAATGCAGCCGTGTCAACCACACCATTAGCCTCATCTATGTCACCACCTCTAGATCTTGACTGTTGTGTGGATGTCTAGCAGTGTGTGTCATGGCTCCTATTGAAATTAGGTGTGGAAGATGGAGAAGTAAATAGTACTCTAGCAGCTATATGACATCCCGTGTCATGACTCTATGGCATCTCTGCAGTGCCACTACTACCAACACCATGTTGAACTTGCTCCAAAAAATATTTATACGAAATAAATTTTTTTTCATGAGATAATGTAAAAGTTAAAAAACAGAGTTTCATAATTGAACATATGAGTACATTAAAAAAAACACTTAAAATTATGGTTATTACCTTATATGTATTAATATGTAACATAAGCAGATTGATCCTTTCTAGGATATTAGGAGTTTGATCTTGACTATTTAACAAGATAACAAGTTCCTTGTTCGCTTTAATGATCTTTTTTTTTATTAATACCATCGGATCAGGGGATGAATACAACCCCTTCTCATCGGCGGAATAATGATCAACATGGCCTAATCAACAAATAACATTATATAAACAAATAATAAAATTCACGTAAAACTAAAGTTGAATTTGATAACCATTTACATGTTCTGCGGCTGGCCTTTTTCCATGATCATCCTGCCACATTATAATACAATTATAACCGCAAATATTTTAAAAATTGTCAACAATAACAAAAAAATTGATTTCCACCCAAATAAAATCAACCTCAATGATCAACCTCCACATTAATATAAAATTGGGACCCTGAAATATTTAAAACATTGTTAAAGAAAAAAAACATATAATGCAATAAGTAGATGTTGCTTAAAGAGGTATTGCATAAGTATTCGTACACTAGTAGTCAATGTTTTTATTCGATTCAAATGGTAATCCAGTAATAACTCTTCCCCATGAGATATTATTTTTATTGTGAACATGACTACTCGATTCTCTTCATGACCCTCATATATGCAATTTGGTTGCTTGTTTGTTGTCTTGGGTCATGTGTTGTTTATAAACCATGTGATATTCCTGGAAGATTTAGGCCTTCTATCAATATAGATAGTCACTCCCTTATTTTTATCATTGTTTATTAGCATTATATAATTTGTAGCAAGTGTATATCTCTGCATACTTCGCATCTACCGGACCAACTGCATCCAATCGTTATAATTGTAACACGGTCCAACATAGTTTTTCAATTTAGTTGTTGTATTGTATTTTATAGTTATTCCATTCATGGAAAATACCCCAGGCCATGCAGGGAGGGTGGTGCAATGCGATATGTATTATTATTGACAATGAAGTCAGTGTCTAACGGAGACAGTTACTTAGGTACCCATTTTTTCACCAGATTCTTATACCTGAGTGGCACCTCTATGTCCCCTATGCTCTCATCATCATAAGAGCATGATCCTCCTTCGGCAAGAAAAAATTCCATGCATCTATGAAATTTTCTTCTAACTTTTTCACCTCTAGTCCTTGTTCGCATATCATATCTACTATATGCAATCACATTTCCCTCTATTTTTCCTAAGATTCCAATCAAATTTCCCTCTATTTTTTGTACCTTCAGTTGCACGTGTTGTTGGTGACTAGTCCACCCTCATCCTAGTTCCAATTTTAGAACTTTTTTTTGTATATTCAAATTTCTAAATATATTTTTTATAACTTTAGTTTTGGATTCACAATTAGAGGGTGCAATTACCTAAACTAGTAGGGGAACTCATGCATGTGGATTCCTAACTTAGTGAAGGGTATGAATCTCTAGGTGGGTGCACCTTAATTCGACTCTCTTATCCATGTAGTCAATATGCACTATGGTTAGATTTTACACTACATAATTTTGTTCCATGTATTTATATTGATTGTACCTCTCTTATTACTAGTTTATAGAGGGAAATTAAGGAAAACCATTTTAGTCCAAGAGTTGAGTTTTGAGCTATATCTTTAGCTTTCTATTTCATATTTGATATAAAATCAATGATGATGTTTTGAGTCTTTATATTAGAATGTTTGTTGTTTTAATTATCAATGGCATGTGTTTGTAGGTTAAAGTAATCTATAACATAAATTTTGATAAGTGTTTCAACTTTAGTGATCTATACTTTTAGGTTGGTTTCTAGAGTGCAAAATATTCTCAACATGGTCAAATGTTTTATGGTATTAGAGTGAATTTAATGAAACATTATAGGAATTTGTGTATGTATATTAGGGATGCTATCTATGATCGGAAAATATTGAGATATTTCAGGGATGAGATGTTAAATATGTGTTGTTGATAATATCATTGTGGTCTTGTGATAGGTTTCTTTTGGGTTGCAAACATATTTTGTTTAGCAAGTTGTTCTAGGAGCAATGGTATGACTACATTTAGTCTTATATATGAATACAAATTTTAAATTTCCCTCTAACTTCATCCCATGGAAGTGTTAAGCATAGATGATGTTGGAAGACCATGATATTTGGTATTATATGGAGATGATAGAGACTACCAATCATGTGTTGTTAGTAGAACATAAAGAGAAGATGGCCAAGACAAAGTGGGTCAATATCCCTCACATAATTAGAAATACAATGAGAAAGGAGATATTTGATGCTATCATCACTCTATATTAGAGTGAGAGGATGAATTTAAATAGTCTATTTTGGAATAAGATTAAAATCACACAAAAGAGAAAGATAGATATTGTATCCATCCACTCAATGAATATTACTGAACTCCATGATCATCTTGTAACAATTTGAGAAAGGATGAAGAGTGAAAATCTAGTTCTGATCCAGATTTTATGAGCAGAACGAAATGAATATAGATTATTCTTATTCTTAAAATAGAAACACAAGGATAACAGAGATACAATAACAAAGATAGAATAAAACTAGTTTCTATTCAATACGAAAATGTGTTGAAACTGTAATATGTAGCGAAAAACAAGCTTGATATAATGGTGGTAGCTTATCTCTGAGAAGATATGCGATGACTATACTCATTCGCAAGAAGATGGTTACAATGAGGCTCTCCAAGAATTTTTACAATAAAAAGGAATGTCAAAACTCTAGACATTGAAAAACCTAACCCTAGGAGATGAATGTGACAAAATTCATGGGGGCCCCATTGGGGTAAGTTAGTACATAAACTTCCTGGTGTCTTAACTTTTGCATACAATCTCTGTTTTAGGTGCATGATATCCTGTTGGAAAGGTTTATCCGATGAATAAACATGTTTTTGTCATAATATAACTCTGTTGATATCGTAATTGTGGAGATCCCTAAAAATGTTGTTTAGGGCCTCAAAATGGCCCCGAAAGTCAAGGATCCGAAAACTAGAATTTTTTTTCCAAAATGAGCGAGTTGGAATAGGTGGGAGGTCATAGAAAAAAATATGGATAAATCCTATCCCCTTAGGAATTAATGGTCTCCATTGCATTGAGGTTCCCCATCATATGGGGAAATTTCTACTGAATTTGGCCCTGAGTGAGCCACTTTCCTTGGTGCAGGAGTTGCCCTACTTTGACAAATCAATAAATCTGGGTCATTTGTTGGGGATTTCCCTTGACCCGTGTGTCCACAATATTATCACTCGATGCCTATTGCATGCGTTTAGGGTCAAGATATTTTGGTGTCAATTGTTCTACTATCTCTGAGGTGTCCAATAATGGTGGGAAATATGGTCGAAGGAGTTCCACGTTGAACACTAGGTGCGGGCCAAGGAAAGGGGGAATGTTGAGCTCAAAAGAATTGTCACTCATAGCCTTGGTGATGGTGTAAGGTCCATAACAGAGTGGGAAAATATTCTGATGGGGCCCTGTAAGGCATTCTTTCTGCAAGTGCAACCACACTTTGTCTCCCACCTAAAAATTATGTGGCACCCAGTCTTGATCAAGGCGTCTCTTGTACTTAGCATTGGACATCTGTAAAATATCTAGAACCTATTGGAAGATGTGTTGGATATTCTCAATGAACCAGGAGGATTTTCCATCTTCATTTGGAGCAGGTGATGAGTCGATCGGGGTGGCTGCAAGAGGTTGTTCAACATCCATGGGACCCAATGGTTGGAATCCCAACCCCATATTGAAAGAGATTGTATCCATTTGAGATATGTAGGGATCGTTTGTAGTAATGTTGAACATAGGGAAGACTCTCATCCCATGTGTGGGGGTTCTTGGAATTTTACATGTGCAAGACATGTATAATCATCCGATTGACAACCTCATTTTGGCCATCTGTATGGGGGTGGAAGGCAGTGGATTTGGTGAGCTTGGTATCTAGCAATAACCAGACGCTTAATCATAATGTGATGAGGAAATAACTGTCCTGATTTGAGACAATGGTTTGTGGTATTCCAAAATGCACCCATACTCGTTCAAAGAAGATATTGGCAGTGACCTCTACTATGATTCTCTTCTTGTAGGTGATTAATATCGCCATCTTGGAAAATCCATAAAAAACCACAAAACATAGTCATTTCCCATCTTGGTGGATGGAAGGATCGACATATAGTCCATTGAGAATAATTCCCATGTCCTTTTAAGAGTAGGTAGGGGGGTGTACTGGCCTTATTTATTAGTGGTTGGTTTGGAAATAACATAGACAATGAAGGACCTGATATACTTGATGATATCCTCTCGAAGTTTCATCCAATAGAAATATTTCTACAACACTGCCATTGTCTTTTCAACGCCGAAGGGTCCTGCCACCCGATTATCGTGGGCTTCCCAAATCATCTTCTCTCACTCACTTGATGGAACACAAAGATGGCCCAAACAAGACAACAGTCCATCCTAAATATGAAAATTCTAAAAAAATGAGTTTGCAGCCAACATTTGGTATGTGGTGGAGATGTCAGGGTCTATCTCATAGAGCTGGGCCCATCTGGAGGTCTCGTGGTCGCAAGATTCTAGAACAGTGGTGAGTGTCGTGATTGGAGGTCAACTAAGTCAATCAATGAATCATTCAATACTTCCTGTTTTATACTTGATGTTGAGGTGGAACTGCTGCAAGTATGTGGACCACTTCTGATGGTGGTCATTCTGCAATTTTCCTTGTGTCTACATGAGCTGCAGTGGCTTATGATCTTTGTGGAGGACTATCACCTTCCCAAGAATGAAATGTCTCCACTGGTGGAAGGATTTCATAATAGAGTACATTTATTTGTCACAAGTAGGGTACTTACAGACAACCTATGATGGTGTCTCACTATGATAGGCCATGGGTTGGCCGTGCTGAGTGAGAACTTCACCCACAACATAGTCTAAATCATTTTTCTTGATATCAAAGGGATTCTACAGGTACGGTAATTAAAGTAATGGGGATGAGCACAAGTGCTACTTTAAATCATTGAATGCTTGTTGTTGGGACAAGCCCCACACAATTTTTTCCTTACCACCACCCCTGGTTACTTGGCTGAGGGCCCATGCAATATGGGCGAATCTCAACACGAATGTGTGATATAAATTGGCAAGGCCTAAGAAGCTTCAAATCTTAGTGAGTGTGGTTAGGGATGGTGAGTCACGGATGAGATGGATCTTGGTTGGATTCACATGCACACCATGTTTATCCACAATGTAGCTTAGGTACTGAACTGTGTCCATGCCGGAGGAGAATTTTTCCAAGTTGACATATAACTTGTGTTGTCGTAGGGTGTGAAAAACCTATTAAATATGTTGTGGGTGTTCCTGCCAAGTTTTTTTGTATATGAGGATTTCATCTAGATACACCACTACAAAAGTATTGGTGAAAGGTCGCAAGATATCATCCATCATTCTCATGAAAGTTGTTGGAGAATTTTTCAAACCAAAGGGCATGACCATCCATTCAAAAAGACCTTCTTTTGACTTGAAGGTGGTCTTCCATACATTTGTCTGATCTATGGGGACCTGGTGGTAGCCATAATTCAGATCAATCTTACTAAAGTATTTCCCCCCCTTAAGTTGATCAAGGAAATCGTTGATTTGGGGAATTGAATACCAATTCTTGATTGTGATTTTATTTAGGTCTTTCTTTATTCTGAACCAACATGATTGGTATCCCACAAGGTGATGAGATAGGACAGATGTGACCCTTGTGGAGAATTTATTGGATTTGTCACTTGATCTCCTCATTCTCTAACATAGAGCGGTGGTAGGCTAGCCCATTGTGAAGATGTGTGTCAGGGCTCATATCGATGGGATGCTTGACCTGACAGTGCAGAGGTACTCTAGTAGCTGAGGAGAATATGTCTTTGTATTCTTCCATGACCTTGTCACTATTAAATTTGGGTCATTTTGCGACGACCATTTCGACGCTCTTGCGAAGTTATGTCATGGATATTGCAATGAATCGTAGGCACCTCAAACATCACTTCATGTGCTATGGAAAGTGAGACGAACCTAGGATAACATTGCAAGAGTGATGACCAAATGAATTCATCGTAAGAGAGATGATCAATGGTGGTTGTCACACGAAAGACGACCAATGATGATCATCGCAAGAATGACACTAGTAAATTTGAGTCATTTTGCGACGACCATTTTGACACTCTTGCGATGTTATGTCATGGATATTGTGACAAATCTTGGGCCCCTCAAATGTCTCTTCACACGTCGTTGAAAGTGAGATGAACCTAGGATAATGTCACAAGAGTGATGACCTACGACGATCATCGTAAGAGAGACAACCTATAGAATTCATCACAAGAGAGACCACCTATGTAGGTCATCGAAAGAGAGACACCCAACAATAATCATCGCAATAATGAGAACCAGATATGAGCATCGCAAGAATGAAAACATAGGATGATCGTCACACGAACGACAACCAAGGATGATCATCGCAAGAGAGACATCAAATGATCATCATTGAAAGAACAAAAACCAAATATGATCATTGCAATAGAGACAACCAAGGAGGATCATCACACAAATGAAAACCTAGGATGATCATCACAAGAGAGATGTCAAACAATCATCCCCACAATAACGAAAACCAAAGATGATCGTCAAAAGAGAGACGATCGTCACATGAATGACAATATAGGATGATCGTTGCAAGAGAGAATATTGACAATCTATGTGGTCTCAAGAGTGACGAAATACATCTATTTAAAAATATATATATATTGATAGGAAGGTTAAAAAATGCACAAAACAGTTAAATTTGGCGAAGAAATAAATTAGATCGAGCCCAAAATAACTTTGATCACGATCTATCAGAATTGATGCCCAAGAAGCATTGCGGAATTTGAAGTTGCACAAGGGATAATTCTAAAGATTGGTCCCACAACCCAAACCGTGGTTTCCATTGAGGAGTACGTGTCAGCATCGGGTTGATTGTGGAATGATAAGTAGGTTGTTCCAAAACCACCAATCTACATCTTTGTAAATTGAAAAATATAAAGTGTCGATGTGACATTTTCATTATTTATCATTTTCAAACACAGGAACCATTGGAACACTGTCACGACCGCCATTTTTTGTTGCATCCCAACTTTGCACCATTACAGTTCACTTCCAGTTATTTATCCTGTCACCATAGATCCCATAGTGTTGTCAGTAACAGAGAAAGACCCTGAATGTAATGAGGACTCCCTAATTGATAGAGATGTAGATGTAATTGATCCTAATATCACTATTTCCCCCATTTATGTGTCTCGAAGAAACTTGGATGATATAAAGAGAAAGAATATTCCATTTTTAGAAACACTAGAGGCCTCCATTGTCCCATATGATGTCGAGCTTTCTTTCTTGTTTCCTGAATTTGCAGGTTGGTGCGTTCAACAATATTTCAATTTGGAAAGGGTAATTGTCAATAAACATGGGTCTCTAGTCCTGGGCAAAATAGATAGTCTGTCAATTCGAAATTCAGTCAATATACCAAAAGAATTTATTTTAAATTATGAGTCATTCAAGGAAGAAAATATGATTATGGTTTACAGAGAATGTCAGCGAGAGCTCAAAAGTCAATTTCTACAACAAATCATTAAACCTGAACAAATGTTAGAGAGCTTGTCCTTGCCAATGAGTATCAAAATGATGGTCATTTAAGTTCAGTGGGTTTGTTCCCTATTGAGTCAGGTACTAGTTCTAGATAGTAATAAATATGTTGTTGAAGTCATGCTTGGTTTTCTTTTGATTTTTTTCAAGTCAGAGTATGGTTAGTCATTCCAAATTAATTTTGATAAATTCCTAGATGACACCATTCACAAGAAGCTAGTGAATTTCAACTCTTTGAGACATTTCAAACATTATAAATATATGTTAAAGGTTTTCTTAGCAAGTAACAATGGAGAAATCCCTGAAGCAAATTTTGTATCTACTGAATGTAAAAGAATCACTTTGCTCATATTCATCAACAAGGTAATGTCAATAATCTATTCTATGATTTTTAATGCAAGTTTATCCAGAGTTTTGGAGGACATGAAAATTCACCTGCAACCAAATCCAAAAAACAAAGTAGGAGATTGGGTACTTTTTATGCATTCAACTGTGATTTCGGTATATGATTTTCATGAGTCTCCTTATGTGTTACCTGTTTTTTTAACTCCCAGGATTTTTTCTCTTGAGTTCATCAAGTAGAGAATCGTCTCTGAGACAGAGAACTTTATCAATTTGCATAGAGCATATAATATTAATTTTCCCTTTGTTATTTGTCCTCTTTTTGTTAAGTCCAGATCATATTTTTCACAAGTTAAGGAAAAAATCAAAGATTTTGGTTTTTCAGAAATACAAGGAAGAAAATATGATCCACATCAGATCATATCCAAGCAAAGAAAAATGAATAAAAATGCACCTTATGAACATAAGTAAGTTAAAGGATTGGACAAATTAACACATCTTGGATGCTTGGGTGAAACTTCATACAAAAAATATTCAAATACCAACAAGAAGGTTGAAGAAAGAGCTACACAGACAGTTGATGAGAAGTGGACCAGGATACCAGAAAGAAGGAATGATTACAAAAGAGATGAATTTCCAAGAAGACCTCCTACCTTCAGGAATCAAAGAAGATTCAATCAATATGAAGGAAACTACAGATGACTAGATCATGAACCCAGATGGAATACATCACAAAGAAGGTAACTTACTCCTAGGTATCAAAATTTCTTTCTTGGTCATTGTTATACTTGCAAAAAATTTGGACATAAGGCAATTAATTGCAGAATCAATGAAAGGAACAAATATGCAAGAAACATGAATGGTGTAAATAGAATATATGGAAATAATTGTGGATTTGTCAACATAAGCTATAATTCATTTTACCCATTGATGGACACAAATATTGTATGCTACAAATGCAATTATCTTGGTCACAAAGCACGAGATTGCAGATATATGAATGAAGATGTCCCTATGCCAACCACAGTATGGAGAAGGAAAGAAATTCCAAACAATGAAGATTGTCAAATAGCATTAACCACTAAAGAATGTAAAGAAGAAGATGAATGGTACATAGACAGTGGATGTTCTTCACACATGACCGGGGATCAAGACAAATTCATCATCTTGAAGAGAAAGGATGGAAATGTTGCATTTGGAGATGCCTCATCTGCCAAAATACTTGGAGAAGGTGTAATAGAGCTTGGAAGAAAAAATGTAAAAGCAAAGAATGTTCTATTGGTTGAAGACTTGAATCATAATCTACTCAGTGTTAGTAAAATGTGTGATCAAGGATACACTCTTACATT
>ML841516.1:0-31952 GCA_009831015.1 Picea engelmannii | reverse complement strand
TTGTTGATTTGCACACCCGATTGATATCGAGCTGTAACATTTTTGATGTGATCCACCATTAATAAAGAAGAAGCTTTTCACAGGATTCCTGCGCATGTTTCACTGGTGATGTGTTTTTCTTAGTTATATGTTTTCTTGCTTTGCGATCATATTGTATTTCTATAACTAATCTATGCGAATAACGTTAAGTGTGGGATTTATCACTGATACCCTACCTTTGATTCTGTAGATTTTTCTGTTCATCTTCTAAACATATTGCAGTCAAGAGATTCTTAAGTGCTTGTTGATTGTAGTTGTTTTCCTAATCTTTCTTCCATCCATAATTTAAATTATTAAGATCCAGTGAGCTTGTTATCTCGCCTTGTGAAAGATTTCTTTGACGTTTGTGGTTGTATCTCATATTTTATTAAGTACAGACCCCATAGCCCAATGGATGTGTGATTTGTTTCAACCAACTTTAAAAATTTCCTTACAACAAAACAAAACCCGTGCCTCTAACTAGCCTAATATCTTAATTCAAACAAAGCTAAATCATATAGAGAGATCCCTCTCTGAAGCTGGAAGGGCTAGATCCCATCTTTAAAAGTGGTTGGTTAAGGTTACCTTTGTGTATTTCCTCTTTTCAACCTCTAGGAAATTTACAGAGTGATAACACACACTCTCCACTGAACAATTGGGTTTCCAAGGTAGGAGGATCCAAGATGCTATCGGAACTGTCCATGAAAGCTTACCCAGTATTAAAAAGAAAAAGTTAAAAGCCTTGGTCTTAAAATTGGACCTAAGGAAAGCCTATGAATGTGTGGATTGGGACTTCTTAAGACTTATCCTAATCTCAACGGGTTTCAGAATCTAGATGACCAATTGGATTATGGCCTGTGTGACATCCTCAACCTTTGCAGTTTTAATAAATGGTGAAGCCACAAAGTTTTTTAGGAATGGAAGGGGACTGTGCCAAGGGTGTCCACTATCACCCCTTATTTTCATCTTAGTCATGGAAGGGCTTAGCTTATTAATGAAAAAAGCGCTAGGTGAAGGTAATATTGCAGGTATAAAAGTTTCACGTCTTTTTAAGATTTTGCATTTATTGTTCATTGATGATATTATTATGACGAGGGCGACTTTAAGAGAATGGTAGGAAATAGAAAAAAAATATTTGTTTATTTTGTAAAGCTTCGGGACTAACGGTAAATTAGTCAAAAACTACAATTCATTATGCAAGGATATCGGGAAGTGAGCTTGCTCCCTTCAAGAACCTTCTTCCATACTCATTTTTCGAGCTCTCCTTGGGCTTCATATATTTGGGATATTTTCTAAAGATTGGTGCATGCAAGGCAAAAGATTGGGACTGGTTGCTAACAAAAATTACAAAGAGAATAGAGCTTTGGTGCAACATGTGGCTTTCCTTGGGGGGCAGATACACCCTGGTGAAAACTGTGCTCGAAGGCCAACTAGTATATTGGATGTCAATGGAAGCTATTCCTTGATCAATCTTAAAGAAAATCAGAAAACTGATGTTTAAATTCTTGTGGAATGGAAACAAAGATACTCATAAATTACACCTCTGCAGATGGGATTTACTCTCAAGGCCAAAAACGAATGGGGGTTGGGGACTTAGAAATCTTGTACTGTTTAATACGACGCTCAATGTTAACACATTGTGGAGGACACTGACTCAGCAGGGGATTTGGCACAAGGTTCTAAGGGATACATATCTAAAAAATTCTATTGTTATCAATTGGTACAGGCTGGCAAGTCAAAAAGTAAGCACCACATCAAGGATGTGGAATATCCTGGTACAAACTGTTCATGTTATAATACAATCGCTGAGTTGGTCCCCAGGAAAGGGACATTACTTTAATTTAGGCAGAGATCGGATCCTTGGTCTGGGGCAAAAGCCTTTACTTTCGGAAGATTTGAGAGATATTCTAAATCATAAAAGAATCACTACACTGGCCCTAACCTCTGTCTCATAAGATCCGATTACTTTATCTGAGGCTTGGGTTAGTAGTATGGATTTGGGGCTATCAGGTAGCTTAGCGACCAAATGGGAGCACTTTTGTGATAATTTAAATGAAGCTGGGGTATCACTCCATGAGGTTGAAGACTCATTGATCTAGACGGGAGGGGATTCATCAGGGAGGATGACAGTAAAAAATATTTATACAGCTCTCATTTCAACTCAAGAGCTGCCACTGGTGAACAGATGGAAAAACAAACTTTGGAAATGGAATGTACAGCTGAAGATGAAACTCTTTATATGGATGGAAACTGACAATAAGGTATTAACGTGGCAAGTATTGCAAGGTAAAGGATGACAGGGCCCTAGTCTTTGCCCACTTTGTAAAGCTGATAATGAAGATGTTGACCATCTGTTGGTTCATTGCTCCTTTACTCAGTGAGTTTGGGATAAAATTTCAATCCTGCTTAAACAAAAGTTTCATTGGAAGGGCCTCTCCCTAAGTGACTATTTTGATTCATGTTTAAAGGACAAATCGGTCCCAATCAAGCTGGTTGTTCACCTTTGTTGGTATGTATGGATTGAGAGGAATCAAGTTACTTTCGAGGATAAGACCCCCTCGATTTGGGCAGTAATTCATAAAACTATAAGAGCACAAAGTCCATGTACCTCTTCCCAAAGTTTGAGTGCTATTAAATGGAGTCTGATTTGCGAGGGGGCTGATCATATACTTGTCTTTTTTGATGGAGTGTCTATTCTGAAGGGAATGAACTATGGGGATGGGGGAGTCATTAAGTTCCCCGATCTGAAAGCTTATAGATGGCATATCAATGGAGGAAATGGTACAAAATCAAACGCTGAGTTGTTGGGCGCTTGGGTTTCTTTAACCCTAGCAAAACTATGGAATATACCAAAGACTAAAGTGCCGGGGGATTCGAAGGTGATAATAGACTGACTCAACAAAAAAAACAATTTGAATGCCATCGACATTGAAGGTTGGAAGCGCAAAACCAAGGTATTATCATCACTTTTCTAAGAAATCAGCTACCTCCAAATCTATAGGGAGCATAATAAAGAAGCAGATCGCCTATCCAAACAAGCCCTGCTTGGTCCTACAGGCAGATTAACTTATTATCTATGGGAAAATGGAAAGGCTGGTCCACCTCACCATCTAAAGCTTTTCTAACCTTTATATTACAACTATATATTGGACTAATGGTAGTTTGTGGACTTATGCGGTATTGAGTGGTGATTCAAGGAATCACTATCTTTTGAGTTGGGAGTGACTGGGTCCTCATTGTAATAATCTGAAGGATTGATGCATGCTTTTACTTATAGCTGTGGTTAGCCTTTGCTGAGTCATTAGGGGCAAAGTTTAAGAGACTTGCGGTTGTATATCTTGTAGTTTTTTTTTTTGATGGAAATGTGGGAATACCTTTCTCTGTATGGTATATGTTGATGTAAATGAGATTATAATTCTAATATAATTTCGAGCAAATTTTCTATTGGAAAAAAAAAGTGTTTTAACAGGGCAGACTATTCTAGAACTTTCTAAACCTTGGAAAGTCAATCACTCTATATATCTAATTTTTAATATTTTTATCTTTATTTCATTTTTCTCTCCCTTACCCTCATTTTTATCTTACTATTTATATATATAATTAAAAGTTTTTTTAAAATTGTTTTTACACCTATAATTTTTTTTTTTTTCATAATAATTATAATCAAACATGAACATACTCCCTATACAAATGTAATTGGAATTTTTCTTTACATAAGCTGTTGTAAAACTTTGTAAAAAAAAATCTATTCATTTTTCTTTCTTTATTATTGTTTTCTCTTATATTAATGGGTCATTTTTATACATAGTTAGAACTCTTTGCATTCCTCATTTAGAGTTCAAATGAGGCACATACTGTATTTCAACTTACTAAACAAGACATACTATATTTCAACTTACTAAACAAGAAGAGAGTTTGATCACAAAATGCTATGACCATTTGCCTTTTCCTAGAATTTTGATCAGTGGCCATGATCATGGAAAAACACTAGTTTACCTGGGTTTGTCTCGAAAAATTAGCGTCCCAGGTTTGCTACTCTTTCTGCAAACCAGTCAAGTCAAAACCTTCCTTGTTGCCTCGTCGGGAGGAACATGATGGACACCGCCATGTCAAATGTCGACCTTGCCTGTGGTTGAGGGTAAGTATAGATTGAAGAGATGCCTAGCAATATTGAGAAATATTCATGCAAAAAAACTGTGGCAAATCTCATTGTTTGGGAGATACAAACCACCGAGGGGAACGATTTCTAGCAATCATGTTCATCATATGATTTCTGAACATAGGAGGGATACCTTTGAAATAGAGCTTCGAAAGCTTTGTGGCATTTCGTTCATTCTTCTCCCGAGGCTGAAGGGTATGTTCCATCAGTTTGAATGAAATAAAATTTTATGAACATTCATAGACTCTGGGATTTTAGCGATAATTTTTATAGCATTGAAATATATGCAGTAGCCACCAATTCTCTTAAATTTTACATAGGAAGATGTCCAAATAATGACTTCTTGTTGATATATTTGCAGAAACACAAAGAACTTATATTGGCCTATACAAAGGAGTACTTAACCAGTCACAAGTTTCATGCGAAAGAACTGGAGAAGAGGAATAAGCAACTGGAATTGAAATCGAAGCAGCCCCTACAGGTTCAATCTCAAGAGGGTGTCACTAGCGCAACCCTACAACGAAGGCGCTCCATAAGTAGTGAGGGTTGCGATAGCTTGGTGATAGTTAAAGTATTGAAAATGGGAGGCTGCACTACTATTAATGAAATGGGAGAAGTCACCTCTGAGTTTTTGTGGGTCGACTCTCATCTTCATTTGCTTGCCAATTCAAAATATTTCACTACATTTGTAGGCACATACCCTGTTTCAACGCTCTTTGTGGTGGATATAATGTGAAGCCTCTGGAGTGATCCCACTTTGTTGAATGCCCTCCCATCAGACACATGAGTAATACTATGTTGTAATTCTATGTAAATCCAGTGAACTAGCTTGTGGCAAAGTTAAATGTTATCTGCAGGAGAGACCTATTAATTGCGTGCAAACCTCTGAAGCCATTCCATTCATAGGGCTCTTCAGACTAGGTATTTGTCTATTTATTCTTTTCTTCTATTGCGTTTTTTCAAGAACATGATGACATAGCATGATGGATTGTTATTGGATAAATCTTGTAGTAGCGCTAATTATATCTTAGAATTTGTTTATAGATAAACATTCTCAGTTGGTATGGGGGAGAAATAATTTGAGATCATCCCTTATGTCACAGGTTCCATACTCTTGGAGAATTTCATATGGGAAAGAGGAGCTGATAGGAAAGTCTAGCAGGGCATAACAAGAAAAGATGGAAAGCACAAGACGAAGAGACCGGATGCAAAGAATTTACCGTTGGACTCCAAAATGGAGGTTTGAGAAATTTCTACATTGCTTGCATGACCATTGTATTGTCCCATCAATAACATGGTAAGACCTATTTCACTATAATCCATGTTTGCAGTGGATTGGCATGACAATAAACTTTTCATTGTTATTCTATAATCCCTTATTGTAGTTGATTGTGACAAAATAATAAATGAAGAAGACAGAATGGGAACGAGAATGTGTGGAGCGCAAATGTATTAGATGATAGGCTAAACCTTATAGGCGAGAAACATAACAACTGAATCAAGAACAAAAGAAGAAATCCTAACGACTGGTACAACTGGCCAGAGCAACTGGCAGTGTACAGTCATACGTTGTAGAGGTTATAACTAACATTCCCTCTTAAACATAACAGTTACAAACATCATCACTGATAATGCCCAAGTGTTGTCTCTGAAAATAAAAAATGGTTTTTCCCAATGGCTTTGTAAAAATATCTGTGAGCTGATCTCGTGAGCCACAAAATTGAAGGGCGATTTCACCATTATTGACTAGCTCGCATATGAAGTGAAAGCGAGTGTCAATGTGCTTGCTTTTCTTATGAAAAACATGGTTATTGGATAAAGCAATTGTTGAAGTATTGTCAAAGAAGATAGGGGTTGGCTCCTTTTCTGTATGTGACATGTCATTCAATAGTTTTTGTAGCCACACAACTTGATAGAAGCTGAGGTAGCAGAGACATACTCTGCCTCTGCAGAAGATATTGAGACAATGGGTTGCTTCTTTGATGCCCAAGAAATCAGATTCTTGCCCAGGTGAAAAACATACCCGGAGGTGATTTTCCGATCATCAAGGTTTCTAGCAAAATCACTGTCAGTGTAACCAGAAAGATGATTATCGACAGACCGAGTGTACCATAAACCAAAATTGAGAGTGCCATCAACATATCTCAGAATCCTTTTCGCCATCTTCCAGTGAGAATCGTTGGGAGATTCCATGAACTTGAAAACAAAGTTGGCTGCATACATAATATCAGGCCTTGTTGTTGTAAGATACAACATGCTGCCTACTAAAATTTTGTATAAAGTAGAGTCCATTGTAGGGCCTTCATCTTGCTTGCTCAATTTTGTGCTCTTTGATGTGGAGTCTTTTGATGATGTCTGATGCATACTTTTGTTGAAAGACAAAAATCCCTTTGGTTGATTGGTCAACCTCAATCCCCAAAAAATATTTCATTATGCCAAGATCTGTCATCTCAAACTCAGATTGCATGGCATGTTTAAAACTGGTTAACTCAAGATTTCTAGTATATATCATGTCATTAACATATAAACATACAATTAGAATTTTACCTTGTTGATTTGTTTTGGTGTATAGAGTTGGCTCATTTTGGCTTTTGCTGAAACCACTATTGATCAGGTAAGTGTCAATTCTGGTGTACCAAACTCTTGGAGCTTGCTTTAAGCCATACAATGCTTTCTTCAACCGATACACTTTGGTTGGTTGTTCTTTGACTTCAAATCCATGCGGGTGATCCACATAGACCTCTTCTTCTAAGACACCATTCAGGAAAGCTGACTTGACATCCATCTGGTATACTTGCCATTTGTGTTGAGCTGCTATGGCTAAGAGAGTCATTACAGTGTCCAACCTTGCTACTGGAGAAAAAGTTTCACCATAATCAATGCCTAGTTGATGTGAGAATCCTTTGCCAACAAGTCTTGCTTTGTGTTTTTCAATCTACTCCTTTTCATTGAATTTAGTTTTGTAAATCCACTTGACACTTATACTTGTTGTATGTCTGGGCAGATCAACCATATCCCATGTCTTGTTCTTCTCAATGGAGTCAATCTCTTGGTTCATGGCTTGAACCCAATGTGGCTCTGTAGCTGCCTCTTTAAGATATGTAGGTTGACATGACATTAATGCAAACAGATTGTGCTTAGCAATATCATCCAACTGCTGATGGATTTCTCTCAAGCTTCGAGTTCTCTGATTTTGAAGTTCAGAGGATGAATTTATGCTTGAAGAAGAGTTGTCCCGAGGAATTTCAGGCTGTCCTTGTACCTGCAATCTTGGAAAGACAGGCTGATGCGTTTGTTGTCCTGAATTTTCTGTGTTTTCAGGAAGTGACAACAATGGATTTTGACTGTCCATAGGGTGATTTTCAGACTCACTCCATAACTGATTTTCAAGAAATTTGACATCTCTGTTGAGAATTAATTTATTTGAAATTGGATTGTAGAGTCTGTAGGCTTTGGATGTCTTACTGTAGCCAACAAAAATGCATTTCTCATTTCTATCATCAAGTTTCTTCCTCAATTGGGAAGGTATGTGAGCGAATGCAATGCATCAAAATGTCCTAAGATGAGCAACATTCAGTTTTGTAACACTCCATGCTTCTTGAGCGGCCTTCATCTTGACACTAGTGGTTGGGGATCTATTCAGGAGATAAACTGAGCATGCTACTGCTTCAGCCCAAAATAGATTTGACAACCATTTCTCTATGAGAAGGCTCCTTGCCATGTTCATTATAGTTTGATTTTTCCTCTTAGCCACTCCATTTTGTTGTGGAGTATACTTCACTGTGGTTTGCATGATTATGCCTTGTGATTTGTAGAAATTTGCAAATTCCGTTGAACAATATTCTCCTCCTCCATCTGACATGAGAATCTTCACATATTTCCCACTCTGTTTTTCAGCTTCAACCTTGAACTCCTTGAACTTTGCTAAAGTCATCAATAAATGTTAGGAAATAAAAGCTACCACCTATTGAATTTGTTTGCATTGGTCCACATAGGTCAGTGTGAACTAAGTCTAAGTTTTGTTTGGCTTGAGTGGAGGACTGTGGAAAGTTGGTTCTCTTATGTTTTCCAAGAATGCAAGACTCACATGGGGGATTTTTCTCTTTGAAGATAGGTAGACCTTTGACCATGGAGTGCTTTTGTAGAAGGCTTAGACTCTGAAAGGGTAGATGTCCAAATATTGCATGCCAAATCATAGTTTCATTGGGGGTGGATGCACTTTGTGCATAATATTGGGTCTGATTTGCAGTTCTAAAGGTCAGGGGAAACATTCTATTCCTAGTCATGTGGATTTCAAAAATCAATTTTCTGCTAGGAGGTTTGTCATATATCCTACATGATGCTCCTTCAAAAAGTACCTTATAGCCATATTCAACTAGTTGTCCTACACTTAACAGATTATGTTTTAGATCTGGAACATGATAGAGATCATTTATGTCTTTCTTTACATCTTGTTTAGTGAGAATATGTACAATTCCTTTGCCTTGAAATTTGACTAAAGATTCATCTCCAAATGTAATATCAGATGAAATAGAAGAATCAATGCATGAAAGTAAATATTTGTTACCTGTCATGTGATTGTTGCATCCACTGTCCAACAACCCGAGGTCCTTGTGTTGTTCTTTAGTTTTGTGACATGAGAGAAACATTCCATTTGAGGTGTCTCCTTCATGATTTGAGACATGTCCTCTGCCTGAGTGTTGATCTGCTTGCTTCTTCCAGCATTCAAATTTATAGTGCCCATACTTTTTGCAGTAATAGCATTGTATGCTTGCTTTGTCATTTGATCTCCTCCCTCTGCTTCTTTGAGGCTGGAAATTCTGATTCTGGTTTTGATGTGTGTGACCTTCACTTGAGTGATTGTTTCTTGGACTTCTCCCTCTTCCTCTATGAACTCTGCCTATGCCTCTACCTCTCCCTCTGCTGACAGAGAATTGAGTCTTGGAGGTGTTGGCTATTGACTCATCTTCTAGATGTAGTCTGGTCTCATGTGTCAACAGAGAGCCCATTAGTTCATCTGTTGAAAAATTTGATAGATCCTTGGATTCAAGGATGGATGTTACAACCATTTCAAATTTCTTTGGAAGACTTCCAAGGACTTTCTCAACAATCCGTTGATCAGGGATGTGTTCACTAGTCAACCTGATCTGGTTTAGAATTCCCATGACTATGGTCATAAATTGATCAACGTTTTCAAACTCTGTCATTTTTAAAGTCTCAAAATGCGTCCTCAAGGTCTGCAACTTAACTGTTTTGACCCTATCATTTCCCTGGTAAGATGTTTGTAGGATGTCCCAGGCCTGTTTTGAAGTAACAACACCTGTGATTTTTGAGAAAATCGAGTCATCCACTGAGTTCTAAATCCAAAACTTTGCCTTATTCTCTCTTTTCCTTTGTTCTTCCTGAGCAACTCTCTCTTGATTGTTCTTGGCAACTAGGTCTGTTGGATCTGGTTCCACATAGCCAAGATCCACCAACACTCCCATGCTTGTAAGAAGGATATCATTCCGAGAGACCAAAATTCATAGTTCTTTCCAAGAAGAATTGGCCCTAAATGGTTAGAGGTGGCCATTTTTGTGAAAAAATAAAATAAATTCAAACATGTTCTCTTCCTGATTCCCGCGCGTAAAACCAGGTCCTCGAAATCCTCTGCGTGACTTCGGGCCGAAAAATGCGGGCCATACCACTTATTTAGCTCCGATCTAGCTAGCTCTGACTATCCAAGCACGAGATCTACTGATTCAGTGCTCTGAGCTTTGTTCTTTATCGATTGTAGCCCCTCTTAATGGCCGAAACGAGCTATCTAAGTTTACTCGAGAGCCAATGCGTATTTCTTTTTAATGAAAACAAATTTAATGTTAAATCCTCATATGACCAAAGGTCGAGAACCAGGGGCTTTGGGGTTTCAGGCTCCGGGTGATTCAATGCGTTAAAACATCAGTTCCTCCGAAGTCGTGAACTGGCAAAGTGATCGACGGTCTCAATTACCCATCCAGATCTACGACTCATAATACTTCGAGACTTTAGGCTTTCAAAGATCAATGGTCCTCAGACCTCGACAAACCAATGACCAAGATCTGTTTCGGGACTCGGCCTTCAGGAGTTTCCGTTTGCTAACACGCGCTATCCTCTGGAGTGCCGAATCTTTGAAGTGATCAGATCAACCTCCACATGTCCTCTCGATTGGACGACTGAGATTAACTCTAGCCTTCAGGAGTCAACACAACACTGCACCGTGTTCTCCCCGAACCCTGAACTAGCGAATTGGCAGATCTTTCGTCCACGTGTCCAACGAGATCAAGGGCTGGGATTTACTTCGGAATCCTGAGCTTCGGGAGTTCTGAGGCGCACAACACCTCAAACCTCCAAAGTGTTAACCTTCTGGAGTGTCAGATCTTTCGACACGTGTCCACAACCTTCAACGGTTCAGATCTTCTTCTGCTTCGACAATTTTTTCAATATGTAAACCCTCCAGAGTGCTAAGCCTACGAAGTAAGAGATCTGGCGCCACGTGCCCTTGTTGATGGATCCAGATGAACTATGGGCTTCCGACCTCCGAGAGTTCTCACTTCAGACCCCCGAGATTCTTCTCAAGTGGCTATCCTCCGGAGTGCAGGATCTCCTGTCAAGTGTCCACTGTGCGTTCAACGACCTGAATTAACTCTGTCTCCTAGTCCTTCGGGTCTCCATACCTCTTCTAATCTGCTGCCACGTGGCCTTTCCACCGACGGTCTGGATGCGCTCCACTCTTCAGAGCTTCGGTTGTCTCGTGAGATTTAGCACTTGCTTCCTCCCGGAGTGCTTACCTTCCGGACTCTAGGATCCGTTGACACGTGTCCTTTGCAAATGGATGGTTCTGATTCACTTTGGGACTTCGGGAGACTCGTCTCCTCTACGGATAAAAATAGAAAACCTTCGAACTTCTGAAGTCTAAAGGAGGCTAAGGGTTAAACACCGTGCGAATTACCAAGATTCGACGACTGTCGATCCACTCGCTCAGATCCGACGGCTGGGATCTGTTCTCCTTTTGTGCACTTCTCAATATGTCTGGCCTTGATCTAATGGCCCAGATCTATTCCCGCGGCCGATCCAACCGTTGCTGTAGCTTCTCCTATGCTACGAATGTATTTTCCTCCTGAAGAAGGGATCTTGCATATCTTTAAACTCTTCGTCCTTCTTCAGGGCTGCCTTCACGTGTTGTGATGTCTCCAACGTTATTTTAAGAAGGTTGCTCTCCAAGCTCTGTGAAGAGTCTTACCTCCCACGCTCTGATACCATGACAAAACAAGAAATGAAGACGACAACAGGAATGCGAATGTGTGGAGTGCAAATGTATTAGATGATAGGCTAAACCTTAAAGGTGAGAAACATAACAACTGAATCAAGAACGAAAGAAGAAATCCTAATGACTGATACAGCTGGCTAGAACAACTGGTAGTGTACAATCATACGTTGTTGAGGTTATAACTAACATATTGTTCTTCAATACACTAAACTAACAATCAACAATTATATACAATGAATTATATTATAGTGTTTTATAAAGTGAAATTACAGAATTCTAAAAAATGTATCATATAATTATAAAAATGTATCATATAATTATATAATTTTGAAGTAAAAGTGATTTTGATAAATTTTAATGTTCTCCTATACCTACAAAATAACAAAAACTAAAAAATAATTTTATCCTTTTGAAATGTACCCACAAAATAACAAAAACTAAAAAATAATTTTATCCTTTTGAAATGTTGCCTAGTTGATATTTTTTATTTTTAAAAAATAATAATGAAACACAATTACTTAATTTATTAATTTATGTTAATTTATCAAAAATAAAGAATTAATTGAATGTTATGTTACTTGATATCTCTTTTATTTTTATTTTTAAAGGGTAACAATGAATAATAATGATTTAATTTATGTTATTTTTTCAAATATAACAAATTCATTATTTTATTTTTTAAAAATCTCTGAAACATTATCCAAGAACCAACGAATCTAATTAATGGTTTTATGATACTTCGACGATAATAATTGATACTTGTCGAGAGTTAAACAAATGTTGAATATCAATTCTGTGCAACTTGTTATGAATAATACCACGAAAATAATGCATGCTAGTGATAATGGTGTTTTAATGAAACTTGTTTTGTTTTTATGGACATTATGATTTCTAACTATATAAAATTTATGTTAATACATTTTTACATGCACATATTTAATGCTAAGACTTACATTTGAATTTTTTGGAAGTTGTTTTCATTTTTTTATATTATTTAATTTATTGACGGAATTTGATACTTTACAATTATTGCTATAATTTTTATAATTATTTTTCTTTCTTTGACCGTTTAAATAGTTTAAATTGATTTTCCAATTTAAAAGCAAATATAATGCTAATGACATTGTTCCAAATGATGATATTTAATAACCCTTGTGTCTATGCAACTCTGCAATGATGGCCACTCTATTACACAATAGGTTATACAACTATCTATGTACTTGCAATATGACGAAGGTTGTATTTTTATAATACTCTATTTAATATAAATATATATTCCTGAACACATTATTTTTTAGATAACTAAGCACATGTTTTGTACTATGAAATAAACGTATATTTACTTGATTAGTTAAATTTTAGTGTGTTATTTAGAATGAAATCAATTAAATTGAATTAAAATTATAAGATGTGATTTCCAAAAAAACCCTTAATTATATTGAAATATTAATATATTTTTACATGTTATAAAAATAAACATACTTATGGTGTCCATGAGCATGAGTAGAGAAAGGGAGAGTTAAAAGAAAATACTTTAAAATTATTAATAAATGTATATAATAAAAGTATTTAATTATTTTTAGAGGTTTAATTAAGCGCATCTTTATGCTTTAAAAATTATTTGAACTTTTATTTGTACATAAAATAATATATTCATTTTAAATTGTCTTTTAAAATGCATCTACATGACTTGCAGTACTTCATAGTATACATTTTTTTTGAGGAAAAATGCGTAAATTTTATTCATTTTTTATAAAACTTACATTATGAAGAAAGCATGATAGCCATACCTTTTGTCCTAAAAATAGGAGAAGGGCCCTCATCCGGAAAACACCCAGTCTCACATGTACATAGTTGTTCAACAAAAAATTCCTCATCTGGTATAGGAGGCAAAAAATGCAAGATGATGACTAGCCCAGGTAAAAATATATACAAAAATGCGAGAGTAACAAATCTCCTCTAAGCTAATGAGTAAACTATGGAAAATATAATACTTTTGGAGGAAGATGCATGTTGAGACATGAGATTCAAAACTGGTAAAGGAGTAAACCGTTGATATAAACTATTCCAAAAAAACCACAGAGCTCCATGCATGTAAAAGTATCTGTATACATAGTTCGAAATATGCAGTGTGTGAGAAAAGTAAAAAGAGTTGGAAGAAAGTATGACTTTAATGCTGTGATATAGGGCCGACCCAACTAATTTCTTCAATAAAAGGTTTGTGGTAATAAGAAAAATTTGTTCCATCTTTGGTCTCTAGAATGTGCCATTGCCCATGAACCAAGAGAAGACCCTCTTTAGAGAGTTTGTCGACGACTTCATTTCTAGTACTTCATAGTATACATTTTCTGTTTGAAGTCGCATTATTCTTAAAAATTTATTGTTGATTTTTCTCAAATGCAGGGAGAAAAGCTTATGACATCAAATGGCCAATTCTTCAAATTCCATCCCGTTCCATATTTCTCAAAGTCCATCGTGGAGTTCTCCCTTTCCATCTCCAATAAGTTCAGATTTTATTTATATTTCAATTATCTAATTGAATTTATTTTTTTTATCTATGTCAATCTAAATAAAAATGTATCCAAATTTGCAGGATTCTGATTCAGAATCAAGTTGAAATGCAGATTCCACTAGTTCAAAAATGTTGGAAGCTCTTATTAGGAGCAACATACTGCAAGCAGTTGGTAGATGAAAATTAACAGCTGCTTTACCATGCCAATTGTAACATGCCATCTTCCAGCCAAAATCCTGGGTCAACGATGGTAATAATTGTTTGGTATAATGTAATTTGAACAAATCAATTGCATTGTGCTTACTGATATCATCGATGTAATAATGTTCAATATTTTTGAAATTAGGATTTTGATGATGAGCGACCTACCTATCATCTTCCGTTGCACCCCACTACAATGTCAAATCGAGAGAAGGTTGCAATAAGAGCACAACTCGGAGAGGAAGCATACCAAGAATGGTTGAATCAACAACCTATTCAATTCCCACTATGTCTAGATTCACCAATTAGAAATGACTACAACAATAGTAGTTCTTCACAAGTTGGAAATGGAGTCAATCAAATAGAGGTTGGTCTGAATGATTATTTACGAGATACTACTGCCATGGAGCCAATGTTCTTATATGCATTCCAAAATGATGAGCTAGGGGATGATGCTCATATCACTGATACCTTTTTTGAAACCTTGAAATCTGCTCCCACCACCCCTCTCTTTGGACCTAGCCGATCAAAGTCTACCCAGTTGGGGACAACAATGTTACTGTACAACTTTAAAGAAAAGTTTGGCATGTCAAACACATGTTTCTCGACAAAATTGAGGTAACTGACCATCAAGTCCCTTATATTTTGAGAAATCTTGTCACACAATCTGATCCAGAAGGATCTCGGTGGCCATCCACCTTTTTCACTGAATCACCATCTTGAGCCTGTGGTTTTCATAAACCATGATATTCACCCTTTTGATGGGGAATGGAATGTAATGTCATCTTCATTTGTTAATTACATACATCATGTAATGATTCCCTAGTGGTTTTATGTACATGCCTACAACATAGCGTTAATGCACCAGATCCCATTAGAACTCCGCAGTTAAGTTCGCTCAGGCTAGAGTGGTACTGGGATGGGTGACCGCCCGGGAAGTCCTAGTATTTTATATTCCTATGACATTTTATAAAATTAGTCAAATTGATCCCACATGCATCATGGGAATTGTTCTCCTCTCACTCTCTCATATACAATTGAGGTGAAGGAGACCCTTTAAGCATGCAATGTAGTGTGATGTAAAGCTTCTTGTGAATGAAGCGTAACCAACATCTCTTTCTTTTTAGAGATAAGCTACCCCATTTTTCAAGTTTGTGTTCTACATTGTTTTTCTATCTTATTTAGTAATAGAAGTAGGGTTTCACTTTATTTCTGTGTTCTCTTCTATATTTTTTTGTATTTCATTGTTATATCTTGGTTATATTCCTGCCTTCATGTCGTTATCAAAATAATCTGGATCAATGGTATCAGAGCAGTTTGTTCCTTGTCATTTCTCATAATAGGTCCCCGACAAGGTCAGGGTATAGATATTTGGGTCTGGAGCAAGTTTCGCTTGAGGACAACCACTCTCGCTAGCCCAAGCAACCTCCCATGGTGGAAGAAAAGAGATATGATAGAGAAGGAGATCCTTTTAGGATGTTGCTCGAGGAAGCTCTTGTGCAACAAAAGAATGAGATGATGGATAACTTCTCTCAGATCCTTCGAAGACTACTGATGGAGGAAACCGAGGCATCTTCAACAAGCAACCATTTCGTAAGTGCAACAACCTTCAAGGTACAAGTCAATTTCAATATCCCCTTATTTGAAGGCCATATAGATGCAGATGCTCTAGAAAAAGGTTGAATCTGCTAGAAGGTTATTACTTTGTCCAAAAATTTTCCGACAGTGAAAAGATCACCTTCGTGCTTCTTAAATCCCTTCTCCATGTTAGAGCTTGGTGGGAAGCTTACTGGGAGAGGTAAACTGCATATGAATCTACACTATTTGGGAGAGAACCCACTTGGGCGGCCTTTGTAGATGCCCTAAAGGAGGAGTTCTACGTTGTCGCAAACTGTGATGACCAATACATGAGATGGACAACTCTGCGTCAGAAAAGAGACCAGACGGTGCCAGAGTACACCAACATATTTCATACCTTGCGCTCAAAGTTGGGAATCAAAGACTCCAAGCGACACCTGGTTTTGAAGTACCACAGTGGTCTACACAAGTACATCAAAACAAACATGGATTTCTTGGACATCTTCTCACTGGGAGTTGCTTATTGATATGCAGTCAAAATTTAGCAGAAATTCAAGCAACAGAGTAAGTGGGAGAAGCATGGATAGAGCAAGGAAGGCCAACCTCAAGAGATCCAGTCCCATATGTAGGAAAATAAGGGTAACATGAAGAATAATAAAGACACTGGAAAGTGGTGTGAGTTCCACAACAACCCTTGGCACAACACTGATGAATGTTTCTCAATTCAACCATTGGTGGTCGAGCTCAAATACAAAGATGTGAACCTCGACTTGGACCCTGATTCAAAAAATAATAAAAGGAGACAGATCATTGATGCAGAACCCACTACTACTATCACAACTGCAACAATTCAACCAGAAGAGGATCCTGAGGAGGGGGATCGACTCTTCCATTCACAAATGTGGGTGAAGGGAACCCCACTGCATTTTATTGTTTATAGAGGAAGCCAAAATAACATCATCTCAGCAGAGGTTGTCAAGCAGTTGGATTTTCCAACAACACCACACCCGCAACCATACAACATCGAGTGGCTTCTCCAGGGTCAAGATCTTCATGGCATCCAACAATGTCGCCTATTCTACGACATCAAGCCCTTCAAGGATGAGGTATTATGTGATGTTTCCCCACTAGAAGTTTGTGATGTTCTATTAGGCTAACCATGTATGTGGAGGTGTCATGTTGTTTATGAGTCTCGACCCCGTAGTGTTATTGTTACTCTGGGGGGTCAGCTATACCGAATACCAGAGGTAGTTCCAACTATTGTCCCACCAAAACAATGCCACAAATTAATCTCTCATACTACAAAGTTTAGCCTCTTCATAATCCGATCAAAAGGTGAAAAAAAGGACACTGCAACCACTATAGCCTCAACCCAAGACCTTTCTATCCAACAGAAGCAGATCGACAAGATTGTAGAAGAGTACCAAGATGTTCTTGATGCACCTATGGGGGTGCCTCCACACTGCCCAGTCAAGCAAGTTTATAATAGAACCCTTCATACTCTTCATTTTGCATCTTCACCGGCAGAGTCCTCCCACACTCAGGTAGATCATGCAACTATATTGGTTGAACGGATCCAACCCCTCCAACAACAGGTTCATGACAACCTTCAACAAGCTAAGCAGGACAAATTCTTCAACAAGAAAAGCAACGCACTAAGCTTCATATTTACAGGAAGTCTACCCGTCTCCCAAGGGAACTTGACGCAATGGGGACCATTGCTTTCTAAGGGGGGAGGAATGATCCAGATGGATCTCGATGGCCATCCACCTTTTTCACTGAATTACCATATTGAGAATGTGGTTTTGATAAACCATGATATTCACCCTTTTGATAGGGAATGGAATGTAATGTCATCTTCATTTGTTAATTACAGACATCATGTAATGATTTCCTAGTGGATTTATGTACATCCCTACAACATAGTGTTAATGCACCGGATCCCAACTCCGCAGTTAAGCGCGCTCAGGCTAGAGTAGTACTGGGATGGGTGACCGCCCATGAAGTCCTAGTATTTTACATGCCTATGGCATTTTATAAACTTAGTCCAATTTATCCCACATGCATCATGGGAATTGTTCTTCTCTCACTCTCTCATATATAATTGAGGTGAAGGAGACCCTTTAAGCATGCAATGGAGTGTGATGTAAATCTTCTTGTGAATGAAGCGTAACCACCATCTCTTTCTTTTTAGAAGTAAGCTACCCCATTTTTCCAGTTTGTGTTCTACATTGTGTTTCTATCTTATTCAGTAATAAGAGTTGGGTTTCACTGTATTTCTGTGTTCTCTTCTATATTTTTGTGTATTTCATTGTTATATCTCGGTTATATTTCTACCTTCATGTCGTTCTCAAAATAATCCGGATCACAATCAACATTAAAAATAACTAATTTTATGAACGTTAAATGACATTGTACATTTCTATTGCCCACCAACTACATGTTATTCAAAGATAAGGTTCTTTCGAGTGATAATTTATTTCTTGGTAGCTGCGAAGAGGCAAAACAAATGTTGAAAATGTTGGGTGTTGAGTACATATCATATCATGCATGTCCGAATGATTGTAGTCTATATAGAGGATAATATGCAGACAAATATATAAGTTCGAAATGTGGGCATGACATGTACCATAAAAAAAAAGGGAAAATCACATGGTCCTCCTCATAAGATATTAAAGCACATGCCTATAATCCCAAGGATTCAAAGTCTCTTTTGTTGCAAATAATTAGCTATGTTGCAGAGATGGCATGCCTCGCACATAAGTGAGTCGAGAGTTATGTGAATCCTAATAGATTCAATAGCCATGAAGCATATAGAGGATACATGGCCTGAAAAATTCAAGGATGAAGTACAAATTCTATGACTCAGCATAGCCATGGATGGCGTCAACCCATATTCCCTCCAAAACACCAACTATTATGTTTGGCCTGTAGTAGTGATCAATAACAATATCCCCCCCCCCCCATAGTTTTCCGTGAAGAATGGCATCTTATGTTGGCTCTTATAGTCCCTAGTAGAAGATAAGTGAAAAATATGGATGTCTACCTACAACCATTAACAGATGAATTGAAGGAATTAGGGGAAGGGATACATGTATACAAAGTATCAAGACCCATCACAACAAGGAGGAGTTTTACATTGTATGACATATGTTCTTACACCACACAAGATTATCCAGGCTTAGGAGTTTGCTCTGGTAAATTACATGTTTATTGATTTGTTTATATATGTAACAATATTTTTTGGCATATTTAATTCGTTGCGATTGTTTTGATCTTCAATGCCATCGTTCTTTGTATACATTAATAATTTCACAGGTCTTGTAACAAAAGAGTATCATGGATGCAAATATTGTGGACCTTCTTTGAAGGCTAGGTGGTCCAATCACCTACAAAATCTAGTGTATGACTGCTCAAGGATATTTTTCCTAGAACAACACCCTTACAGAAGAGAAACACCTGCTTTCAATGGTAAACCAAAGGGAGCCCAAAGGCCTACAATAATGACACCAACATAATGGCTTAGAGCATATGTGTGAGAGAGAAGGAGAATGAGATTACATAAATGTTCAATTCAAATGGGGAGCCTATGTTCGATGATCCATAATTCTTCGACACCTATGTTGAGAAATTTCCCATTGGGATGAAAAAGAAATATGTCTTTTATGAGCTCCCATATTGGGAGTATCTTAAGATTGCCCACTTACTAGATCCCATGCATATATTTTAAAATGTTTAATCTTCTTTATGGAGGCACATATCATCAAAAGAAAGTGACACATTTGTTGTTAGGAGAGATATTATTTCTTCAAAAACTAAAAAGAAACATTGGCCAAGACAAACAAGTAGAGGGGAGGCTGGTCCCTCTTGGTCTTTCAAAGAAGGTGATGTCCCATGGATTTTGAAGAAATATGATCTTTCTTTAACAAATGAAGTTATATTGGGTGTGAAGGTGCCTTCTTTATATGGGTCTTCACTGCGATGCAACTTCACTGTGTAAGACCATTTGTCGGGGTTGAAATCACATGACCATTTGAACCTTCTAAGAGTATGTATGTCAAAACCTGATTCTTTTATTTGTTTTAATTTTTATGCCATGGGATAAAACATAATTAATTTTATATGTGTTTACTTTGTAGTTTCATTATCCCTTGCTCGTGCGTGGGTGTGTGAACCATGACTTCCTCTAGGACCTACGGCATGCCATATCTAAATTATCCACATTTGTACCTTGGATCACATCAAAGGAGATTCATATGGCTAACATTCCATGGTGGCGTCAATAGATAATTGAGATTGTTTGTATGTTTTATAAGGAACTATCGACGATGTTCATGGAATTACAGGTTCATCTTCTAATTCACCTAGTAGATTAGGTTGAATTAGTCGGAGTGGTCTCATGTCATTGGATGTTCTTCTTAGAGAGGTACATGAAGAAATTGAAAGGATTTGTTCAACAAAGGGAAAAACCTGAGGGATCTATGGCAGAGGGGTACATATCCTATGAGTCTTTCTATTCTTCCAGTGAGTACATCAAGCAGATCGACAACACACCAAGTGCAATGATTTGGGATGATGAAAGAGATGAAGACAAAAGAGAAGGGGAGCTTCTCCAAACTAATGGAAAACGATGCTTGATAAAGAGTAAGTGACTTATCATTTGTCAAATTTCTACACAATAACTATTCACACTAAACTTCATAATGTATAATTTGATCTCATACATACTATATGTCGGTTTGATTTCATGAATATATACATTAGTGAATTCAGAAATTGATGCCATCAATAGATTCATTCTTTACAATTCGAAGGCAACACAATCGTGGGTTGCATTGTATGAACATAAGAGGAGGAAATGGGATAGTGATAGGAAATAATTTAGACGGTTGAATGGTAGAAACATGCCTTATCTTGATCATTTAAAATAAAATATGCCAATGATATGCCCCAACAGTTGGGTTGTTGACCAAGTCAGAGAGAAATATGGTGCATTCGTTCGTTACCTGTGTGTTGAAGAGGATGCACTAAACATATGGATTGGGTGCAACAACCCGATAATAATCTCTTTGTGTACATTTTAAACTTCATAATGCACCTTTGAATTGTAACATCTATATTTTATATTTTATTGGTCGTGTTATTAGACACATAACACTGTGATTTTTTCACTTCTTTATAGGTGCATTTGTTCCCATCTATGTGGGCATATGGACATCATTTTCACACAGAGGATGCCGAAGATGGACACATGACACAAGGTTGTGGAGTGGAAGTCGAGTTCGACCAATCTAGTCATGATAACCACTGCGATCAAAACCTAATATGATGGGACTTAGGTTTCGTTGGAAATATACAAGAGATCATTCGAGTGGACTTCTCTTATTTCCAATGTGTTATTTTTCAGTGCAAGTGGTGAGACACCTTTGATCAGAATAATGTAAAGAAAGATCGCAATATTGTGTTGATATGTATCAACTCTAGAAAGATGTGGGATGAAGCTAAGGAGCTTTATGTTTTCCCAAAACACTGCAACCAAGTGTTTTTTAACCCAAATGTGTTGGATATGGATTGGTGCTTCGTATTAAGACATGACCCTAGATCAAAACATATTTTTGAGAACAACAATGTTATCATGCCAATCGAGGAAGATAATCAGGGTGATGATAGTGGAAAGCGATATGTACATGTTTTATTTCATCATTTATATTGTTGTTGTATCTTTTTGTTATCTTTATTTTCATAATTATATTGTTTTTTATTCATCTTGTGATGGAGGAAATAAAAAGTTAATTATAACAAATCTTTGAACAATTTTAGTTGGTTAACAATAAGCTTGATGTGTAATGTGTTTGTCTTTCAAATTATTTGTGATTGCATGGAACAATTGATTGAAATATAATTTTATATTGTTATTTGAAGATATTTATACGTCACATCGCATGTTTAATATAAAATTTTAAGAATTATTTTCATGATAAAGTGGTCACAACATGTTTTTAGAAAAATTTCGCTAAACATTTTATAGTTGGCACTTTATATAATTGGTAAGATTCGCAAAGGTTTTCATTTAAAACTAAGTATTTCTAATTGTGAAATCCTGAAAAATCTCAAACCAGTTGAATTTTTAATGGGATATGAAATTCTACTTTCTCCATATAAAGTTTTATAATGACAAAAATAACAATAGGAAGATTTGCATCCATAAATTTTAGGGCCAATAAAATGCTTATCATTGGAGATCATAACTTTTTATAATAACGATTTTTAATGTAGAAGTGTATATTCAAAAAGAGTAATTAATAGTACAATGAAAAATAACATTTATTCATATGTAATTTGTTTTTTGAAAAATAATTTAGTTAGAATGAATATGTATAAACTATCTATTCAATAGAAAAATGTTTATGGTAATTTTACAATTATAGTTTCAACCATATTAAACTTTGTAATTTATAAAAATATCTTTGCATTAATACATAATCTATAATAAAGATAATTTAATAAGAAAAAAACATCTAACATCATCTAATTATATATACCTCTACCACATATAAACATCATTAATTAGCTAACCCACAAATCTTATAATCTAACATGGCATCATCATTGTGATCACATCTAACAAAACACAAGCATTGTTTAACATCATCATCACACACATCTAACAAGAATCAGTTAACATACATATCTATCAAGCACATTTAACAAACATATCTTATAACATGACCTAACAATGTACACATCAACATCAACATATAAATTATTTAAGTACATCATCATGATCAATAGGAAAAATGCACATCTAATGAACACTATTATAACATACACATCTATCAAGTACATTTACCAAACATATCTAACAGGACCTAAGAATATACACATCAACATCAACATATAAATTAAGTACATCAACATGAACAAAAAAAAATGCACCATATATATATATATATATATATATATATATATATATATATATATATCGTGAACAAGTCAAATAATTGCTATAATATATCTGGTACAACCGATGAAATAATCATATATCTACAATAGTAGTGGAGGTATGGTCTGTAGTAGAAGATGTTGGATGGTCAGGAGGAAGTGGCTGGTCGATTCTCTGATCAGAAATAGGCGGTGGAGGAATAGGTGTTGCCAGCTCATCTAGGTGAGGTGAAGGAGGAGGAGGAGGAGGAATAGGTGTTTCCTTCTCATGATCTAGGTGAGGTGAAGGAGGAGGAGGAGGATGTGGAGAAGGATCATATCCACCCTCATCAATCGATGGGGTATTGGAGGAACGAGTACTAGAATAAGAGTGTGTATCATCGGGATCCCTTCTCGTTGCTAGTAGCATGGTAAATCCGATGATATGAGGCATAAGAGGCATCACATCTTGCGACATATCCCTCCAAAGCTCCAAGAGCATAGGATATTCCCTGATGTCTTGCATCAACACAAGGCAGACTCCCACCTCAACCAAAAGTGCACAGAGTTGGTCGCCCAACTCCAATATGAATCCGGTATCTGGCGTATGATAGATACCGCTGTTTATTTTCACCCGAGGACCCTGACCCGTCGCGGCCTCAAACATCATCTCCTCATCGTCATCTGGTGGGGGAGGAGGCACGCCCCTAATGAATGTGCCAGTATCTGCAAAATATATAGTACACAACAATAATTACACGGTTTCATTAAACAATTTAATGAAACAAGTTAAAGAATGTGTTTGAATTAATTTTATTCTAATTAAGTAAGACACAAAAAATGAAACTAGATTAATTTAAACAAAACACTAATATTACCTCTAGCATCTAGTGGTTCATTCGGTGTGAAGAGGATGTTCAGACATCCTTGTCAATCCAACCACGCGTGATCCATATTATTTTCGGAACGAAATGGAGCAGAGAAATTACAATGAAATACTCATGAAAATTGCTAGAAACAAAGAAATACAACAATACTTGATTTCTATTAATGAAATAATTGTAAAGACATTGTAAAAATATAGAGTGCAAGACTCGCTAGAATGGTGGCAACTTTATCTTTGAAAAGAGATGTGACGACTATGCTCATTCAAAAGAAGATGAGTACAATGAGGCTCTGAAGGCCTTTTTATAATAAACATCAATGCCAAAACCATAGACATCCAAAAACCTAACCCTAGGAGATGAAACGCCAAAAGTCATGTTGGCCTCGTTTGGGTAAGTTAGTACATCAACTTCCCGGGGTCGTAACTTTTTCATACGATCTCCGTTTTAGTTGCGTGATAGCCTGTTGGAAAGGTCTTTTTGAGAACTATGCATTGTGTCGTCAAATTTTGAATATGTCTACAGTTTGACTATGACACGCCAAAAAAACACTGTTTAGGGCCACAAAACGGCCTTGTAAGTACAGAAAAGTGTGTTGACATGAATACATACAAAATAAGCCAGTTGGATTAGGTGAGAGGCCACCAGTATCGACCTGGAAGAAGTGTAGGGCTTCAGACAACCCCAGAAGTGTAAAACCCACAATTACAAAGAAGTATAGAAGAATGTGTTGAATTAAAAATTGATAAGAGGAGCTAGTTGGATTAGGTGGGTGGCCACCAATATCCGCCTGGATCAGTCCTCCCCCCTTAGGAAGCAATGGTATCCATTGTGTTGAGTGCCCAGGGAAGAGGGGAAAGCATTTTCTGAAGCTGAATCTTGGTGATTTGTGTGCCTTGTTGGAGAAGTTGCACTGCTTGGCCTGCGGAAGGCTGTCATGAACCTGTTGCTGGCGGGGTGGAATCTGTTCCACCAATCTACTGTCTATGGATTTTAGGGGCATTGTGTAGGCACCATTGTAAGTGAAGAAACAATATCCTCTTGCCCTTCAACATTCTTCTTCTGTTGGATAGAAGGTGTTGAGGCTGCAGTGGTTGTAGTGGCCCTCCGTGCATCCTTTGAACAGACTGTGAAGAGGATGAATTTTGTAGTATGAAATATTACCTTGCGACACTATTTTGGTGGAGCAATAGTCGGAACTACCTCTGGTATCCTATAGAGTCGACCTCCCAAAGTAATAATTACACTACGAGGTCTATAGTCATAGACAACATGACGTTTCCATATGTATGGTTGGCCCAAAACAACATCACAGACATCAAGAGGGGAAACATCACACACTACCTCATCCTTGAAGGATTGGATGCCATAGGACATAATGCACTGTTGGCTGACATGAAGATCTTGTCCCTAGTGAAGCCAACCGATGTTGTATGGCTGTGGGTGTGGTGTTGTTAACAACCCCAACTTTTTGACGACCTTAGCTGAGATGAGGTTCTTCTAGGTGTCATTATCAACAATGAAATGCAACGGGGTTCTCTTAACCCACATTTGTGAATGGAAGAGGTGATCCCCCTCTTCAGGCTCTACTAGTTCTTCTGTTTGAATTGTTGTGGTCGTGACAATAGCACTGGGGTCTGCGTCGATGATCTGTCTATTTTCAATATTTTCTAGATTGGATTCTGAATCAGAGTTCAACTCTATGTCTTTAACCTCGACCACCAATGATTGTTTTGAGCAACATTCATCGGTGTTGTGCTAGGGGATTTTGTTGAAGTCACACCACTTCCCAGTGTCATTCTTCTTCTTTCCTTTACCCTTCTTGTCCTGTGTCTTGGACTGGTTATCTAGAGTTTGTTGGTTAGGGCCGTCTTTACCATGATTTGGTTGTTGCATATTTGCAGACCCGAATTCCCATTTGTTCTGGTGCCTAAATTTCTGCTCAATTTTGACAACATATTGATAGGAAACTTTCAATGATGAGATGTTTAGGAAATCCATTTTGGTTTGGATGTACCTATGCAGAGCCCCATGATATTTTAGAACCATATGCTAATCAGAGTTTTTGATACCCAGCTTGGTGCGCAAGGTATGGAAATTATTTATGAACTCTGAAAATGTTTGGCTCTTCTCTTTCCGCAGTGTGGTCCATCTCATGTACTAGTCTTCATAGTTATCAACATGATAGTACTATTATTTGACCACATCCAAAAAAAAAAATCCCAAGTGGAATCGACCCCATATATTCCATATTCCTTCATGAAACTTTTCTCCCAGTAAGTTTCCCACCAATGTTTGAAACGAGGGAGAGCCTTGAGGAGTGCGAAGGTGAAATTTTCCTTGTCGAAAATTTTTTGAACAGAGAAATAACATTCTAATAGATTTAACCATTTTTTTAAGGCATTCGCATCTATTTGATCTTCAAATATGGGAATATCAAAATTAACTTGTACCTTGAAGGGAGAGGTTCCTCCAAAATGGCCACTTGATAAAGATGTGACTGTTTCTATCGGTAGGCGTTGAAGGATGTGTGGAAAATTATCCATCATTTCGTCCCTTTATCGTGCGAGAGCTTGCTCAAGAAACAAGTTAATAGAATCTTCTGCTCCACCATTTTTATTTTCTGCCACCATCGAGGGTTTCTTGGGTGCGCGAGAGTGATTTTCCTCAAGAGAGACAAGCTCGAGACCCAACTGGATATACTCGGACATCGTCGGGGACATGCACTGAAAAAATGATCAAGAGAAGTCCGCTCTGATACCACTGATCCAGATTATTTTTAGAACGAAATGAAGCAGAGATATTACAATGAAATACTCATGAAAATTGTTAGAAACTGAGAAATACAACAATACTTGATTTCTATTAATGAAAGAATTGTAAAGAGACTGTAAAAATACAGAGTGCAAGACTCGCTAGAATGGTGACATCTTTATCTATGAGAAGAGATGTGATGACTACGCTCATTCACAAGAAGATGATTACAATGAGGCTCTGAAGGCCTTTTTATGATAAACATGAATGCCAAAACCCTAGACATCCAAAAACCTAACCCTAGGAGATGAAACACCAAAAGTCATGTGGGCCCCGTTTGGGTAAGTTAGTACATCAACTTCCTAGGGTCATAACTTTTGCATACGATCTCCGTTTTAGGCACGTGATAGCCCGTTGGAAAGGTGTTTTCGAGAAATACACATTATGCCATCAAACTCTGACTTTGTCTACATTTTGACTATGGAATGCCAAAAAAACACTGTTTAGGGCCCCAAAACGGCCCTGGAAGTACAAAAATGTGTGTTGACATGAAAACATAGAAAATAAGCTAGTTGGAATAGGTGGGAGGCCACCAGTATCCACTTGGAAGATGTGTAGGGATTCATACAACCCCATAAGTGTAGAACCCACAATTATAAAGAAGTACATAAGAACGTGATGAACTAAAAACTGACAAGAGGGGCCAGTTGGATTAGGTGGGTGGCCACCAATATGCACTTGGATCACCGCATAAGGACACGTCACCATCATGAGCATGTGATCGACCTCACTGTCTATTAGCCCAGTGCGTCCGTGGAAATCCTGTCCAAAAAATCTGACTGACCCCTCTTGGGCATCATCTCGCCCCACATGTGCATCGACACCTGAGTCATCGACCTAAAAGGCTGATGGAAAAAATTAGGTCTTGTCTTCGGAAACCTCTCAAAAAATAAACAAAACAACCCTGAAGTAAAAGGGAAGTTCTCCCTTTCTTGTATCATAACATGACTTCTATCTAGAGGTATACAAAATTGCCACAAAAAAATGACAAACCATCTAATACATTGTGGCCTCTGTACCAAAGAATCAACATAATACAAAAGAGGGAAACTAATGCGCTTCCCATCATTGGTAAAGTGTGAAATGGTCGTCACTAACAATGAGAGTCACCTAACCTTCTATGCACTGAAAGAAGCGATCAATAGTTGTCCACCAGGCACCTGAAAATCAGATGGGGAAAGTACATCAACCCCAATATATCTATGAGAGTACATGAGCTGATTCTCTGCTGCAACACCTACCAAGATATCAAGGAACTGGGGAAAATCCTCTCCTCTCCTGGATAACCTAATGATAAAATACATATCCTCCTCAGTGGGATGGTACCACTGATCATGACCGACACAAAATGTTTGTCGATGGACATCCCATCGACGGATCAGCTGCACCAACAACCCAGAGTTCCCCTTCAGGGATGTAGCCTTTTCATAGTACTTAAGGAGGCCTAAATTCCTCAAGAGGACATGGGTCGCTGCAGTAATATGGTGAGGGTATAAATCCCTCTCCCTCTCCTTCTCCCTCGCCTCCCAATCCCATACAACATTGTACAGGTTAACCCTCTTCTCCTGTTGTTGCTGTTGTTCTCTTCACTAACACCTCTACATAATTAACATATGAAATACATCAGCCTCATACATAAATTATACAAAAAATCTAGTAAATGAGAAATTTATTTATAAATACGGAAAAATAACTTCCTTCAAAAAATAAGTAAATTTCATCATCGGTGCTCCCCAAAAATAGTCAAGCACTGCTTGTGGTGCGTATATTAATTGTGAGAACTGTCGAGGGTGCTCCCTTGTAACATAACACACTGTATGAATTTTGTTATATTATTTTATGCGATGCGTTGTATAACCTTACCGCACCGGTGCATGCAGGTTATCTGACGCACCACCTAAAATAATAAAAACTTAAAATATTAAAGCACCGTAAAAAAATTAAAAAAAAAAATGTTTTTGCGGTGCGTATCCTTTTCCTAACATGCATCGGTGCTTTGTAGGAAAGGTGACCCACCGCACCACTAATTTTTTAAAAATTGATAACTACAGTACTTAGGAATTTATGGTCTAATTTTTACGGTGGTGCGTTGTGTAAGCATGAACTCACCAATGCGTATGTTTACCAATGCACCGCATAAAATAATATATCTGATTTATGTAGTGCATTTTTTAATGTAACGCCCCTGTGTGTTAACGTTAATTTGACGCACTGCCAAAAATTAGATATATTATTTCATGCAGTGCATTGGTAAACTTACGCCCTGGTGCGTTAATGTTTACAAATGCACCGCCATAACAAATTTGACATTGTTTTTCGGTGCACCCTATAAATTTTGGGGGTGCACCGACTTTAACGACGGTGCGTTGTGTAAGCATTAACACATCGGTGCGTACGTTTACCAACACACCACATAAAATAATATATTTGATTTATGTGGTGTGTCTTCTAATATAATGCCCTCCTGCGTTAACGTTAATTAGATGCACCACCAAAAATTGGCTATATTATTTTATGTCATGCGTCAGTAAACTTACGCCTCGATGTGTTAATGTTTACAAACGCATCGCCATAAAAAAGTTTGACATTATTTTTCGATGCACCCTGTAATTTTTCAGGGTGGACCAATCGCGGTGCGAGCTAAATGACTCGAACGGATTGCGCATAATTTTTTTTAAACAGTGGAAATTTAACTAAATTTTGAATTTTAATCTGCTAAGAGTTTAAGTTATAAAGAAACAAAGACATTGCTTGGACATTTTCTTGTCGGGGAGGGATGCTTGGCACGTAGTCCAAAAAACCAAATTTTCCCACCATTTGGCAAAATTTGAAATCCACAGAGTGAGAAAGAGACATAAGGAAGGAAAGCAAGGGAAGCATCGATGACATGGCGTTTTAGAGTGGAAAAAGTTGCACTGGTTCTTTAGAACTCTACAACATTGAAAATGGTAAAAATGAATTTTTACTGCCGATATTTTTTATTATTTAACCCTGTTACTGTGCACTTGATTGTTAGACACACCGGTGTGTCTGTATTTACCTAGCGCACTGTGGTATATATCTTTAAAAAATAACCCTGCAATGGTGCACTATTTTGAAGAGCAACTTGGAGCATCGGTGCGTCCGTATTTAAGGAGTGCACCGTAGTATATTTTTTTAAATAACCCTACCACTGTGCGCCTTTTGGTAAAGCACCGATGATTTTGTATTTAGATAGTGCACTGTAGTATATTTTTTGAAATAGCCCAACCACAGTGTGCCATTTTGTTAGAGCATTAGTGCGTTAGTATTTAAGGAGCACACCAGAGTATATTTTTTTGAAATAACCCTATCACAGTGTGCCATGTGTTAAAGCACTGGTGCGACCCTATTTAAGTAGCGCACTAGAGTATATACATATTTTAAAAATAACCCTACCACGGTGCACCATGTGTTAGAGCACCGATGCATCATTGTTTTAAACACAACAATGCCCTCTGTGTTTATAAAAGCACCGTGATTTTTTTTTCGCTAAAACCTCCGACCGCTAGCCTTCGCTAGTGTCTTCCGCTATAAACACATTTTTGGGCTATTTTTATAGGGGTTTCCAAAAAAAACTCCACTAGAGGGTCTTTTCCTTGTAGTGGCATGATTAATCTAAGTTAATTAACCTCCTACTTCTACATGATTTAACTAGATTGACCTTAGGGATACCCCCTTAGACTAGGATTTACATAGTCTAAAGTATGGGGCAAAGCCACTAAGGTGACAGTGGGTGGCTTACCTGAAAGTTGCTTCTAGTCTCTCTCGTAAAGGTTAGGGATTTTTTTTTAGTGAGAATTTGAGTGGAAAAAGTGCCAATTGTATTGCTCTAGTAGTACTAAACACAATGGTGCATCTATACTACATAATATGGACCACAAAACCAAAAATAAAATCGACATGGAAAAGTTTTGGAATCTAAGGCAATGAGGGGTCCAAATCCATTAAAATATTCCATACATCAAATAATTATTGAGCCCAACAAATACCTTAATCAAAAAGTACCCAAATCCATAAAAAAACATATATCATTATGAAAGGGAAAAGAAACTAAACTCTCTTGCTAGGGTTTGTTGTAACAAAAACTAAATGGAGCTAGGGTTTGCATAATTGAAGGTGAGTTTTAAACCCTTATATTTTATTCATATGAATTGTAAATTTGAATAGGAATAATAAAAAAATTCGGAAATTTGTGTATCAATAGAAGGACAAATTGTTGAGATGAAGAGAATGAAGTTATATACCTAAAATTTCTCCTCTACATATTTGTCTACTATCCATGGTGATTGCTTATGGATTTTGATATTCAATTTTTTTTCCACTCCAATCTCTTATTTGGTAAATGTCTCTTACACAAGTATCTTCTCTAACTTTTGGCACAACAATGTATTAGGGTTTTGTTTGACTCACTTTTACAAAAATGATTCAGATCCCACTCATTTTTTTCAATTCATTTTTCAATGCATTGATGAAGAAGCACATTGTATATATATATTTTATTTAAATATCTATTTTGGCATGTGATGCATTTGTTAGTTTTAATTAAATTGATGCACTATAATATTGTAAATGCACTAGAGTAAGGAATTTACAAAATGGAAGTGTAAACCTTCACAAATAGTACTATGTGGAGGTTTTGCTTTGCCAAGGTTTCACTGTATGATTTTTTTTCGATACACAATAAAATCAAGCACATCAGTGTGTCTCCTATAAACAACTACACTAATGCAACTAATTTAAATACTTTCATTGAATAATTTAAATAGTTTGATGGGTCTCCTGGTTTGATGTTCGAAACTGATTATCATGTGTGAATTTGGGGCTGCATATTTAATGAGGGACAAAAACACCACACAAAAACAAAGTTTAATATGGGTATGAAACCTGCAAGAAAATATCTTCTATGGGAGCTCTATTGAGCATGCTTGATATAAATTTGTCACCATCTCTCAGAGCAATGCACATAGGCGGAGATCTATAGCAATCTGGTATGTGCATATCAATTTTACGTTTCTTCCTACACAAATGATTTGCTTCTGAGGATTCGATTATGCAATTTTTCCTATCCTCGACTTTGTCCTCTTCTGAAAATATCCCTCCAAAAGGGTGTGTGTTGGTAATGGTTTGCATAGGCTCAAGATCGTTGTATATATAAGTTATTTTCAAGTTGATCTTACTGTCACATGCCATCTATTATAGTTGAAGACAAAGAAGAATCCTTGTGTGCAAATCTAGTTTTTTTGCAATCTGATCTACCTCCTCTGCATGAAGAAATTTGTACCTGTGTCATTTGATCTACACGGATATGAAGCGATCTGCATGGATCTGCAATTTGCTTGTCCTCGCAACAATATTCCGATCCAGTTTTAGATTTAGGTTCCGCTCTCATAGAATTTCCTATTCATTCTGCATCATTGATTTACAATGCAATTGATGAAAAAGGTGTGAGAGTTTTGGTGTTTGTGACACGTTTCTTGGATGCGTTTGGTGAGCAGAACCATTATTTGCAGCCCGCACGCATGACCAACGGTATGATGCAAGAAATTAGATTGAGTCAGG
>ML841515.1:40702-59319 GCA_009831015.1 Picea engelmannii | reverse complement strand
ACCAAGCGAAGCAGATATCACGGGATGTCACTCCCTTTTGTGTGCTTTTTGGGTTTAGGTTTTATGTAACGGGTATGGGATGTCGACCCATGGGTCTTACCCATGCTTAGGCCCTTTTTGTAATGTATAAATAGATATCTAGGCGATGTAAAAAAGACACTAGATATAAGAGGTATGCGGTGTTAAGTGTTGCATTGTGCTAAGTGCAAGTGATGTAAGAAGATGGATCTATGTGATTGAGTTATCTCTGTGCATATTGTGTATTAAGAACTTGTAGGGCTAAGTTTAAGTGATTGTAACAAAGTCTCTGTGCTATGCCAAGCTCGGGGAAGGAGGATATTGTGAGGTGCATGAATATCTCCTATCCTATGGAGAAATGGTTTTGAGCCTCTGTGCATGTAAGGAGATTGATAGAAGATAATAAAGAAGAAGAAGAGTTGGTGGACGTAGCCCCACGCTGGTGGTGAATCATGTATATTCTTTGTTATGGTTTCTTTGTGTGATTGATGTAATTTATTCTTTGTGTTGTCATATTTATGTATGTTAGATGCATCTAATATAGTAGCTTAGTGTTTAGTAGTGTAAATGAATGCTAGATATTCTCTATTTCTATGTAATAAGTGCTTGGGTTTGTTAGATCTTGTTGAATACTACTTTGTTCTGTAATTAGGGTTTTACCTGCGATGTGAATAAGGGTTAAATTCTAATGAATGTTAACTTCTAAGTGCTATGTTAAGTATTGTAGACACAGATCTGTGTCCTAGATAGGTTGTAGACACTTGAGTCCTGCAACCACCCCTGCCTCTACCTCGGGTGAGACTTCATCTTCTTCACATGTGTTGTTGAAAGGGCAGGTAGTTAGGGTTTTGTTGGTGTGTTGTTGTAGTGTTGAACCTTGGGTCTACCCCTGTGTGCCAAAATATCCTTAGTTACCATTCGTAGGTAGTTACATAGGTGACTACAGGTGACATGTTCCTATAGTACCTGGGGTAGATCTTCATTCACAGTCTCAATTCGTGGTAGATGTTGTCAAGGGTAGCAGGTCGTCCAAGTTCATTCTCTGCACAGGAAGCGTCCGAGCGTAGCATGCAGAGTAGCTCATTTCAGGCTTAATACAAACAAACAGGTTGATTTTTTTTAGCAATGGAGATTCTAGGAGAATTCCAGATTAATGGCCCCCGAGTATTCAGGATTTCAAAATTGCATGAAGTATAGCGCCACGAGAAAGCACGAAGCCCGAAGTCTCGAAGCAGATCTTAATCATCAATTCGAGAATGGAATATCTAATACATTGATATGAAGAGGGAATATTTGAGCCTTTGATCATAAATCCTCTCCCAAGATCACAAGATCGACGACCACAGTCCATTGCAGGGATGCGACGTGCTTGGGCAATAATTTTCTTGAGCGGTCCTGCAATTAAAGACATGGTTTGGAAAAAGTAATACATGGCAAAAGGTGGTGGATTGCAGGCTCAAAAGCAGTGTGAAACCAAGCCACCTTTGAGCGACCACGCAATCACACGTTTATATAGCATCGTATCGGAGAGCAGCCTATGGCCGCCCCCTAGTCATTAAGCCACATTTAAATCCCACTTAAAGGTAGTTAATGAAGTGAGGCAATGGTTGAGACCTCATCTCACCCCATAAATGGAAATCCAGAAAGGACTGGCAGAGGAGAGCTTGTGTTTGAAAGGGGAAGGCATGCATAGAGGAGATTGCATGTGCAGTCTGACTGAGTAGAGAAAGGCGTATGGCATTGGACGAGAAGCTCGATCACACCTCTGTTGGGTGAATTTTTGAGTATATGTATGTAGTTTTGATATTTTGTGAGGGTCGATGGTCGAGCTATGCTTATGCATTGTAAATTTTTTATAAAGCATGTTGGTTATATGGTTATGTAATTCAATTTGATACTTTTGGTTTAATGAAATTCCAATTCCTATTTCCATGCTTTATTGCCTCTGATATTGAATGTTAATGATTGAAGGATTCACATGGATGTTTATGGTTGAGTTGTAATGGATTTTATATTAGAGCTCGGTTATAGCATTTTCAGTCTCCTAAACTCCGAATGAAGATATTGTTTTCTGAGTTTTTCCTCCTTAGGCTGCTAGAAGACCTGTTGTTCAGAGTAGACCTTTCATTTTCTCCTCAAATTCTTCCTCCTACTCACCCTTACTACAACTTACCGACTAAATTTGAATCGAGACCTCATTTGTGGGTGGATATTAGTCCATTTTTCCAAGTTAAAATGATATTATCCTGAGCCTATGCCCATTTGACCCCCTTTAAAATTGTTCATTGTGACACATAAACTGATGGGTATTGGGCTTACCTCTGCCTCAATCCAGAGGTGACTTCTAGTGCTAACATTTCTGGTGCCTTTGTCGGGGACAAATTGAATATTTTCCCTGTGTAGAATGACAATGAACTTCTGATTCTGAAGGTGCATCAGAAATAAGAACCTTTGAATATTGTGCTTGCACCCAACGACTCCATTGAGGTGACTCCACTGTTTCAGTGTGGCTTCTTCTAGCTACACTTGGTAGCCCTTGGGAGAACACAATGATTAGATATGGTCTTTGATGGTGAACAAATACCAGACACACTCTTACTGCATATATTTCACCTAGAAACTCCATGATTAAATAATTGATTGATGACTCCACTGGTTCGAAATGGAAAAAATCCTGGCTCAGAGGTTTTATCTATTTGATTTTTCTATTGTTTCTGGTTTTCCTAATGTTGTCCCTACTATGGATGAATGGGGATATTATTTTCCCATATTTAGAGAGTGTAAAGAGGACAACCCTACTCAACATCTCTGTGAATTTCATGAACTCATGCATCAGTGGGAGATACATCATGAGGATGTATTATTAAAAATGTTCATGTTCTCGTTAGCAGGGGATGATCATGAATGGTATCATTACTTACCCCCTAATAGTATTTCCTCCCTAAGGGAATTTCATGTAGCATTCAATAGGTGTTGTCAAAGTATTATTCCTTTGAGTTAATCTTTCATAACTGTTGTGAGGAGTATAGAGATGATGTTCAGGACATAGTGTTTTCTTGCAAAATCTGTGAGGATGAGGGACATCCCCCGGAGGAGATGATGGAGCTGATACAGTCACTTTCTACAAGTATAGAGGAATTAAAGGAAGATTTTTCTCTCTTCTCTTACAAAGAAAATGCAAAGGATATTTTGGTCCTAGAAACAGATGTTCTTGGTAGCCCTGCTTATGATGAAGAAGTGATGTTGGATACAGACCAAGAACAAACACCTTTTGAGGGATATCCCAATGAAGACAATGAAGAGAATAGCTCTTCCACAGTTCCTATTTATAGTGATTATGAAACTGATCCTAGGGAGAGACATGAAGGAGAAAAGGAGGAGCCACATCTCTCAGCTATCTTGGCTCATAATTTTTCCCCTTTCAATTTCTCACCCATATCTAGCTATCCACATCCAGTGCCAGCTATAAACGAATGGGATGATTATCTTCTGAGATTCATAGGAAGCAAGAATGACCATCCCGATGAGAACTTATTAAAATTTCATGTATGCATGTTTGAACATGGCTTCTTTCATGAGGATGTCTGGATCAAGATGTTCAGTATTTCTTTAGAAAAATATGTTCTTGGATGGTGTCTATATCTCCCTACTTCTAGTATCCATTCTTTGAAACATTTTCACGTTAATTTTAATTTGTATTACAGGAATATTTACCCAGCTCATCTTATTTTTTATGACTATTGTAAGAGGTTTACACTCCACATTCTATAGAAAATAGAGTGTTCCTTCTGTGATGAGTCCGTTGAAGATCTGATTGAGATAGAAAGCAAGGATGAAAGTGAATATTTTGAAAATATAGATGAAAAGTTTTCTCTCTCTATTTCCAAAGAAGAATCCCTTTGAGATATGATTGATGATAGTGCTGATGATGACGTAACTATGAATGAATTATTTTCTTCCCCTAGTACACCTGCTGTCTCAGATTTAAAAGAAGAAATGGTTGAAGAAAAGAATCAAGATATTTCTCTTTTCCCTTTGCAAGATAAAAGAGTTATGTGCTTACCTACCCCTGAAGAGTATTCAGAAGCATAAATCATAGGCTACCAATTTTCTTATGAAAGTGAAAGATCCTACCTAGAGAAACATGATAGAGAGAAACATCCATACTTGGATACACATGAAGAGACTTCTTGCTCTCAACTAGCAGATGTTTTCAGAGCAGACAAAGAAGAAAAGGAGCAACAGAAGGGGCATTTTATCTCCTGTCCAGAGCTTGTAAGTGAGCATCCATCATCTAAGTTCAGTGAACCTACATCAGCCTCTCATCCACCTGTGCCTACCAGAGATATTCAGCCATGTGTGAGAAATTGTGTGACAGAGCATGCTGCTTGTTATAATTTTTTTGGAGTTTGCCGCTTGGCCTATGAACCTATGAAGGAATACATGGAGTTGTATTTCCTTCATGTTTTGAAGCTGATCAACTTTATCCTAACCTCAGCATTAGGAGGAAATCTGAAGGATGTAACCACTCTTCTTTCATGGTTGCATCATTTGTTACTAATCACGAACATAGTGAAGGAGCTTCCACTTAGAAAGTTAATTGAATGGCTATGGAGGAAGTCTTCTTTCACCTAGAACTATGTAAAAAATCAATCAGTATAGGAATGTACATAAATAAGTTCCTTCAGAGTCCATGCATTTTATTTCATTTATAGGATTGTGTGCTTGTCGTCCTTTAATCCTCAACAATATGTTTTTTGAGCATGACTCCATAGCCCAATGCAGAAGGCGACTGGAACTACTTGTTCTTGGCACCTCGCAGAGAGCATGCCCCCCTGTGGAGCCAAATGTTATAAAATATAGTTGTCAAGGGAAACAAGTCGTCCAAGTTTGTGGTATGCACAGGAAGCGTCTGAGTGAAACATGTAAAGAAACTCATTTCGGGCTTAAAATACAAACAAATAGGTTGAATTTTGTCAGTGGTGGAGATTCCAGGAGCATTCCAGATTAACGACACCCAGGTATTTGGGATTTAAAAATTGCACGAAGTGTAGCGCCATGAGAAAGGCCGAAGCCTGAAGTCCCAAAGAAGACATCATCCATCGATTCAAAAAGGGGAGATCTGATCCATTGATCTAAAGAGGGCATATTTGAGCCGCTGATCGTAAATCCTCACCCAATATCACAATATTGACGACCACAATCCATTGCGGGGATGCGACGTGCTCAGGCGATACTTTTCTTGAGTGGTCCCGCAATTGAAGCCTTGGTTTGGAAAAAGTAATACGTGGAAAAAGGTGGTGGATTGCAGGATCAAAAGTGGTGTGAACCCAAACCACCTTTGAGCAGCCCCACAATCATGCGTTTATATAGCATCCTATCTGAGAGAAGTGTGTGGCTGCCCCCTGGACATTGAGACACGTTTCAATCCTGAGAAAAGGCAGTTAATGAAGTGAGGAGGTATTTGAGACCTTGTCTCACCTGATAAATAGAAATCTAGAAAGGACTGGTAGAGGAGAGCTTGCATCTAATAGGGGAAGGCATGCGCAGAGGAGAATGCATGCGCAGTCTGACTAAGAAGACACAAATATATGTATTTGGACTAGAAGCTCGAGCATGCCTCTACTAGGTTAGTTTTTGAGTATATGTATGTATTTTTGATATTTTTTGAAGGTCGATGGTCGAGCTACTCTCCCACATTGTAAATTTTTAATAAAGCACGCTGGTTATATGGTTATGTAATTTGATCTGAGACTTCTGGTTTAATGAAAGTCAACTTCCTGTTTCCATGCTTTATTGCCTCTGATACTGAATGTTCATGATTGAAATATTCACATGGATGTTTATAAATGAGTTATAATGGATGTTAGATTATAGCCCGATTATAGTGTTTCCAGTCTCCTAAACTCCGAATCCAGGAAGATATTTTTTTTTTGAGTTTTTCCTCTGTAGGCCACTGGAAGACCTATTGTCCAGAGAAGACCTTTAATTTTATCCTGAATATCTTCCTCCTACTCACCCTAACTACAAATTACTGAATAAACTTGAATCGAGACCTTATTTGGGGTGCATGCTGGTCCAATTTTCCGAGTTAAAACAATATTTTCCTGAGCCTGCGCCCATTCGACCCCCTTTAAAATTGTTCATTGTGACACATAAACTGATGGGTATTGGGCTTACCTTTTCCGCAATATAAAAGTGACTTATGGTGCTAATAGTACCTACACAATCTATTCCTTTTTCTATGGGTTCCTCAATCTAGGGGACGTCGACTGTGTCTTCTTTTTCATCCTTTAGTATACCAAGCGTTCCTATGCCCATGCCATCCATTATGATTCCCACCTTTGGATATTCTTCCATTGGGGGGGTTAATCCTGAGTTTCAACATGGGAGGTGGAGTGCCTTCCACCTACACCATTCCTATAAGTGTCCTGATGTCGTTAGGTGTTGATTTACCTTTTGGATGGCACATTCCTAGTGGTTTTTGGGATGTCCCTAGTTAGGTTGGGGGCAGTAGAATGCCAAGAGGGTTTAAATTTGAATGGGTTGGCACTCATTTTCCTAGGGTCACGTCCCTTGGGGGAAAAATTTCACAGTGGGGATGCTTTCCCTTGATTAACTCTTCCGATCCTGGGGGGATCTTCCCTAGGACTATTTTGGGAACATGTTTTCATTAGGGTCTACAACTACCCCTGGGGGAAATATCCTCGAGGGAACGTCTTTTCATGGGAGTAACCATGCTCCCAGAAGTTACACCATCCCTGGGGGAAGTCACTCTTCTAGAACTCTTCATCCCTATGATATTTTAAACATAGGGGGACCACAAGGTTCATTTGGGACAGAAGAAACTTTATCTTCTTCCTAGTACTCTTTTCCTCATGTCATTAACTTTCCTCACAACGCTAGTTAGAATTTCCCAATTTGTCATGTATAACAAATGAACCTATCTCTCATAACCCCTCATGACCGATCATGCCTGCAAATATACCATTAGACATGCCCAAATTTGATGGAAATTTGGGAGAAAACCCCTCCACACACATCATGACATATTATTTTTGGTGTTCATGCAACTCTTTGATGTATAATAGTGTGAGGTTGTGTATTTTCCAAAGGTATTTGATCGAAAGTGTCGAAAATGGTACATCAAATTAGAAGGATATTCCTTTAAAATTTTCAATGACTTGACAATGATGTTTCTAATGCATCACCAATTACAAATACAATATGATATTGGAATGGAACTCTTGAAATCTCTACGACAAGATATCGCCACTCACATTTATAATCATATTCATGATTGGAGGGAAATACATATGATTATAAAGACCTATATTCCAAACAAACTCATGATGGAGTGGTTTACCAAGTCCCTCTTACCACACGCATTGCCAAATATGTAGCTATAGTTGGGCTGACTGCTAAGGAGTAAGACATCATGCATTCCCAACACTTATATTTGATTTACTCTCAGTCAAGAAATCTTTATGATTTTATCTCGCATTCTCCTTGGCTAGTGGTGGATCCTAAGAATCCAAACCTAGGACCCCATGCCGATGGTGTGGTGGGTTTTGTTTCCCATGCCTAGGTGGGCCAATTAGATGACTAGCTAGGTCACATGTCTATATTGTCACACCCTTTAATTTTTGGCTCTAATTCTAAAAATTCTACGGTCCCTACTTAGACCTCCAAGGTGAATTCAATGTAATACACACAAACGAATAATCCTCAACAACCTAGAGGAAACAAGAAAAATAATAGAAAGAAAAATTCCAACACTGGGCTAGTTTCTAGATCTCTCTCCAAGATAATGTGCAGAAGTCGATAGGAAGAGATTTCTCAAAGTAGGGATTTAATGTATCACCTATCAATTGACACAAAACATATACCAAGATATGATGTGAAGAGAGAGTATCACTAATTACCACTGACACAGGGATGGATGAATCAAAAACTCAACTAAAAAACATATGGCCAACTCATGCTTAAAATTCCCTTGAACATATAACATGACACATAGGTCACTTCGCAACAAGACTCAAGAGCTAGATGAATATAGTGAAAAAATGTAGGAGGCATTGAAGCACTCTCCATTATGACTAGAAGAGTAATCATCTAGAGAAGTATTTATGACTCATATTACCAGGATGGCTCCTAAGCAAGCTAAAACCCAACTGTAAGATGATTACTTAAATTGGTACCATGTTCAAGGGCGAGTCGATGAACACTTCCATTTCATAAATAGATTAATGGTGAAACCCCCCGACAATGTTTTTTGGTTTTTGGTGTCTCCCTGGTTTAAAGAGCATGAAACATAGATAAAAGTATGCTTAATAGCATATTTTTCATTCAGTTTTAGCGATCCATAAAAATAGTTAAAAGTGTACTTGTGATGGGTTTTTTTCCATGTCTTTTAATGAGTCCGAAAAAATAGGCAAAAGTGTACTCTATATGTATATTTTTCGTGTTCTTTTACGAGTCCAAAAAGGAGATAAAAGTGTACTCATATGGAGAGAATGAGTGGTTTAGCAGTATACTCCTATGTTCCAAGCGCATGGAACCAACCTAAGAAAAATTAATGCAAATGGTACTGACAAGTTATATTCATTTTTAGAAGCTATTCTCTCCATTGGTAGATGGATGGAAAACGAAGGCCAAATAGTACAAGATGCAGAAGGGAAAAGGCTACTGTAATAGTGGTAAGTAGGATTGAAGAAAACAATAACACAATGATATGATGAATGGTGCAAGTAATGAATGCATAGGATACCATTAAGAAATATGTAAATTTAGGGAAACCCCTAGAGATATGGTAGAATATAGATGAAGAGAGGAAAATGAGGCTCATTGTCAAGTCATGGAAGGGATATAGGAGGGTTATCGAGCCTACAAGAAATCATAGCATGGGTACCAAATGCCAATTTGGGTGCTAACTAGGGTTTCCATGAAGAGTAGGCACTATTGAACAAGTTACAATGTGAAAAAAGAGAGTGGCTAATTTCAGAACTAGACAAGATCAAACCTAAGGCATATTGATGGAAAAATGGATGGTTAATAATGAAAATCGTGGCTGGAGGCAAAGAAATATCCCTATATGCCATTTTTAAGAATGCATACCTCAATTGTATTGGAAGTCACCATCTTCGTTAAAAATTCCATGTAATTCTATTAACACATGTAAAGTGGATTCCTGGGTAAAAATGCATAGTGAAATCTCAAAAAAGTAAATATTTTTGGATTTTTTGGATATGATATATGAAAAAGAAAAAGAAATCACACCACACACCTATGTACAATGTACTACACATCTCAATGATTTACAAAAAAGTAGAGTGTATTGATAGGAAAGGTTCTTGATTGTCACTAATGAACTCATGAGCCAATGTTGGCACCATATGACACATCATTACAGGGCCATGCCACATAATAATAGAGTTATGAAATTGGATATACTCCTTGTGAGTGGTGTTATGATCTATGGAATATCCTTGACGGTATCCATCAAGCCATAAAGGAGGTATGAAACATGAATCTTTGATTGAATGGATATAAGATAAATCAATGGTAAGTTTCGATAAATAAATCCAAGGTAGAAAAGGGACAAGACTAGGAGGGCTACTGGATTCTCTAGTAAATTCCCCTAGTATGAGATAAAAAATGATCATGATAACTCTCATGGGTTCTAAATCAGGGATGATGTATTATGGATGATGCTCAATTCCTTGGGATTATCTATGGAATCCATGATGTCCAAGATGGCATTTTCTGAAGGAAAATCAAAATCTAGTTAATCAAATCAATTCAGAGAGTCAACAACCCATATAGGTGGAGTAGGTTGATGACACTCCATATGTGGAGGGAGGTGTATACCAATATCATCTAATGCTGATGAGATCACCGAGGAGTTAATCTCAACCATGGTGAGAAGTATGAATGATCCATATGATTCAACATACTCAAGACAAGGTGCCACTCAAGGATCAACAGAGTCAATGGATCCACTCGTAAATGATGAAATCATGTTGATAGGAGCAATTTTCATAGCATGAATTGGTGGGGGAAGGAGAAATATTCCCATGATTGAAGGATATTTAAATATCCATGCACCCACACTCATATAATATTGTTAGGTATCACCGAAAAAGGGTACATTAGACCCTGCATTGGATCTAAGTTCTAGGGAATAAAACATGAATTGATCAATCGTCACTATTTTCCCTTGATGAGGGAAGCGTATGAACCTAAAGACCAATGATTCAAATGTATTCATCTCATAGAACCAAGTGCACATGAGTAACAAATTGTACTCAATAGGTACATCGATAACCTTCATAGAAATATAGACAATCTTACCACCTAACTCGATGGGTAAGGTGGTGATTATCCCATGGGGATGGAACATATGCCCATCAAATTCTTTCAACAGTGTTGCCAAAGTATTGAGATTTAGAGATCCAAGGTCCTTCAAACAATATATAGATATGATATAAGTTGAGGCACCTTCATTAATCACAATGCGAAGTATATGTTTTCCCATTGTTGTTACTTTTATTTGGAAAATGATTTGATGGGAAATCCTATGATGAGCCTGATCAGAATCAAAGTTTATAAAAGTAGAATATAAGGGATCAACCATTCCTATGGCAGGCAACAAGGCTTTCCACTTTCTTGGTAATATTTGGAGAACTTTGAGTGTGAACATAGCACAGGGTGGTTGGTCCAAGTCTCCCACAATATTGTTGTTGTGGGTAGCTTGTGAATTGGGATTGTGTGTTGTTTGTCGAAGAATTCCATTCATGTGGAAAAGTTGCATGTCAAAGGATGGATTCTCAATATGAAGAGGGCCACCTGGCTAGGAAGAATATTTTGATTCATGAAAAACATGAGTAGGCTCAAACTTTTCATAGTTATTGGCTCGATTCTGGAAGTTGACTATTTGGTTGCACATGAAAACTGTGGCATTCAGAGAAGACCCCTAATGTTGAGGGGTACATACCATAGCTCCTTACAAAGGGGAAAGATTTGTTGAAACCATATTTTGAGGTTGAGGGGGGAGAGGATACGTTAGGAGAGAGTGCTACAAGGGGGCCTCTTTGTTGAGCCAATTACCAATGGATCTCATCCTTCCTGGGACACTGATGAGTAGGGTGGTCCTCCCCAAAAATCACACAAGGGAACCAACTCTTCCTTTTCTCTTTGGTGCACCCCCTTGAATATTTTGGGCAGGAGGGGTACCTCTCTTAGAGTTGGAATTTTTCTTTTTATTCCTTTTATTATTTCCTCTATGTTTCTGAGGATTATTTGGTTGTTTGGATTGCACCGAATTCACCTTAGAGGTGTGATCAAGGATTATATTAGTTTAATAATTAGAGACAAAATATAATATATGTGACGATATAGACATGTGACCTAGATGGTTAGATAATTGGTCCATAGAGGCATGGGAAACAGAACCCACCACACCATTGACATGTGGTCCTAGGTTTGAATTCTTATGACATATCAATGGCCGAGGAGCATGCAGGATAATATAATAAAGAGTGCCCGAATGAGGGTAAATCATATCAAAATGTTGAGCATGCATGATGCATTTATCCTCTATAGTATCTTCGACCATAGCTATGTCTTTGGAAATGGTTCGTAAGCAAGACTTTTTGAACCACTCCATGAGAAACTTGTCTAGAATATGGGTCTTTATCATCTTACATCTTCACCTCCAATGATGTATACTATCATAAATGTGAGTGGAATTATCCTTCCATAGAGATGTCAATAACTTTGTTCCAATATCATATTGTATGGGAAATTGGAAATGCGTTAGAAAATTCATTTCCAAGTAATTGAAACTAGTCCTAAAACTAGTCCCAGGGAAGAACCCCCTAGGAATAGACGTATTAATATAGGGAAATACTCCCCATTGTGAAACATTTCCCCCAATGGACATTCCCCTAGGGAAGTATAAGATAACCCATGGGAAGTTAAACCCTCCTAACATACTACTTCCCCCATCCTAACTAGAGATAGCCCAGAAACCACTAGGAATGTTCCACCCAAAAGGTAAACTAAAAATTGACGATGCTAGGCCACTCATAGGAATGGTGGTGGTGGAAGGAAATCCACCTCCCATGTTGAAACCAAGGCTTGGCCCGGAATGGAAGAATATTTAAATGTGGGCATTAAAAAGAAGACATGGTTGGTGTCCCCCAAATTGAGGGACCCAGAAAAAATGCATATATGGTAGGTACAATGGTTCTCAGGGAAGGTAATGTGGAAATCACAGGGATTCCCACCCATCCCAATTACATATGGGATTGATGGCTCAACCACACTGAACGAAACAATTGGTCCTGGCATGGCGTGAGGATCTCTAAACAAAGAAAACGGTTAACTAAAACATTCCACTACTTGGATAAGTATGGTTGCTTCATGATTAGTCAGAGGGTTAAATTTTGGTGGAGGGATTTCATCAACCACCTCCACTTCATTCGAATCAGTCTCCTCAAACCAAATATGGGAATCTTTGAATTTGTGGTCACCTATCACGTGGTCCTCATAATCGACACTCCCAATGTGGTAATTCATCCACCGTGAAAATAATATGTGTAAACCAAGCACAATTCAACCAAAGGCTAATGTAGACATGGAACAAAAGTTCACACCCCTAAAAAATCTAGGAAAACAACAAGCAAACCAATGGATAAGGGGGCCTTCCAAAAACCAACCCCCTAGGGGAGATGATGTACCCACAAGATTGATATCAAAGGTATGAGGATAAGTTACAATGATCGATGAAAAATTTCCCTGATCGATGCAAGCACCCTTTATTAAGGTGTACACCCTCTGAGGGAACTAAGAATGTGAATGAACATCTTCTCTAGGTACTATATGCACGTACCACCTATAGTCATCTCTGTAGACACCTAGTAATGGTCACTAAGGCTACTGCATCACAATCAATGAACATGCGAATAGTAACAAGTTCGACGACACATAAGGGTAGGGTAACTATGCCTAAAGATTCAAGGGAATTACCTCACACAAAGGTGTGGCACCAATGAAAGCTCTATATACATAGTAATAAAAGCATTTCTGTAAACACCAAAACAAGAAAAAATGGGTAATCTCCCTACCTTCCCCGATGCAACCTCATGATTAAATCCTATGTTAGAGGAGCTTCTTGATACATTGTTTGCAAAAATGGTTTTTTCACTCTTTAATGACTCTAGTTTTTTTTTTTGGTTTCCTTGGAGAGTTTACTCTCCAATCCTATTCCAAGGCCCTAATTTTATCTAATGTTAGTTCACTAGAAAATAAAAGAGTGTAATTTATTTTAATTTATGAATTCTTTTCTTATGGTTGTTATTATGACAAAGGGAAAACATATGAAACTTTTATGGATTTTACTCTTGACCTAACCAAAAAAATGCAAAAATGACAACACACTTGTTCAATTTGATGAATTCTAACTATGGGAGGGAAAATAGATCTTTTTCTTTAGATACATCAAAAGAAATCTCAAACACCAAGAAACCATGCAAATAATTCATATCCGTAACTCTTAAAATAACTCAAACCAAACATTTCTCCAATGCACAATTTGTTCCTAATGCTTCAAAATCTCATAAGCGTGAATTTGTTTTTTACACTTTTCCAAATATAATGAAAAGGGTTTCTAAATATGATATAGAACACAATTTTCAAATGGAAAACCAACAAACCAACAAGCAAGGGCTATAGGAAATTGGTAGTGATGGTGAAAATCCCACTCCAATGTCTCTACAAGAATCTCATCCAAAACTCACTATGAATGTAGATCTAGCAATGAACACTAATCAAAAGATGGTAAACAAACCAAAACCAATCAATAAGGGACACTACTAGATATAACTGGATATGTTGGGTTCACTACCCAAGTTCAATGGATCAGTAGACAACAATCAAGTGTACGCAATAAATCTGATAAAGCCACACAAACAAACTTCAAACCGTAATTCAAGACAAAAGGCTTGCCAAAAGGACTCAATCAGAGACGGTATCGACTCATACATACTAATCACATGCCCTTAGGGTCAGAACAATCATATCTGACCACACATATTTGATAACTCTGCAATTTTACCACTTTACAGGGATCGTTGCTGGTTGTGAGACCTACAACAAGAAACGCATCTATAGACACCAATAGTGCAACACATGAATACTACAATTTTTTTGAAAAAAGATAGATGTATCTCAGATCTATTAGATCTGAGAGATCTAAACTTTGGGAGTGTAACAAGGAAGACATAAACTAAAAAAAAAATTAGAAACATGGGATAATTGGAAATGGATGCTAAACGAGAGAAGAATCAAAGACTATTCCACAGTGGAGTCACCAGTTTTGTTATGGAGAAAATATCATGGTTGGATAACAAAAACTCCCTAGGATATGCTTACTGATCCTAGATAGATAGAGGGATATATTTCTAATGATTTTGACTGGGGAATGATCTTTGATTCTTCTCTAGTTCATAATCCATTTCCTTTTATCCTCTATTTGGTTTTGGTTGTTGCCTTCCCTATTACTCTCTCATATCTGACAGATTTGAGACAAATCTTTCTTTTTTCAAAAAAATTGTAGCAGTCACTTGTTGCACTATTGGCTTCCAATGATGAGTTGCTTGTTGCAGATCCTACAACCAACGATGATACTTGTAAGCTAGGAAAATTGTAGAGCTATCATATTTCTGTGGTCAAATATGATTTATTTGATCCCAGAGGCCCATGATTTGTTGGTGCTAGTAGATCTTGTCTTTGATTGAGTCATTTTGTCACACCCTTTGTCTTCGATTCCAAATTGAAGCATGTTTGTCTGGTTTAATTGGATTGTTTGTGTACGCTTGATTGTTTTTTAGTGATCCATTGTAGTTGGAAAATGCACCCAAAATATCTGATTTGATATGGTAGTGTCCTTTATTTATTTCATTTGGTTTGTTTACCATATTGTGATTAGTGTTCATTTCTAGATATACATTCATAGTGAGTTTTGGTGAGATTATTGTAGAGACATTGGAGTGGGGTCTTCAACATCACTACCAATTTCATACATCCATTTCTTGTTAGTTTTTTGGTTTTCCATTCGCATATTGTGTTCTTGATTAGATAAAGAGACTTTTGCATTATATTTGGAAAAAAAAATAAAATTGCATGCCTATGAGATTTTGAAGCATTAGGGAAAAAAATGCATTAGTGAAGTGTTTGGTTTGAGCTCTTGTAAGAATTTTGGATATGAATTGTTTGGAGGGTTCCTTGGTGTTCGAGATTTCATTTTGAAGTGTCTAAAGAAAAAGATCTATTTTCCCTTCCATAGTTCAAATTCATCGAATCAAACAAGTGCATTTCCATTTTTGCATTGCTTTGGTTGGGTCAAGAGTAAACACCACATAATTTTATTACATCTTCCCTTTGACATAACAACAACTATAAGAAAAATATTTGTAACGATAAAATCATTTAGAATCTTTCCTTTTATAGCAAACCAACATTATATAGGGTTAGGTCCTATTATAATCTAGGGAAAAGTATGGAATATTACCAGTAGTCCATCACACAAGAAAACAATGCATAGAGGTTACATACACATATGGAAATACATACACAAAGTAATGAGAGCCCAAGAAAGAAAACTTTATTATATATGTGTCAATACAACAACAACAAAAAAATGGTTTGCTACATACATGATCATCTATTTATACATACATGTTTATTTTCCATGTAGTTGTAACTACTTAACTACGTAGGTCAGTCAACACTTCAACCGACTTGTAATTCCAACTTCGACAGTCGACCGACTAATTATTAGTCAACTGTTAGGTTAAGTCGAAAGAGTCAAATATCCCTTAAAACATCTCCCCCGACTCATTTCCTTGCTCGTACCAAACAAGATGGGGTTTTATTATTACATTTGGTATAAAAAGAGAGAAAAAGAAAGAGATCGATAAATAGAGAAAATTCTTTGGTGTTGGATTTGATGAAGTCTGAAGAAGTTATGTAGGCTTGTTTGAATCTCCTTCTGGCATTGGTCCTTTGACACTAATCAAATCGAATGTTCCTACTGATATGATTTCTAGGTTGACTCCAAAGGTTATCTAGAGGATATTAGGTGTTGAGTAAGTCATGCCATGCATTAATTGAATGTTGTGCTTCCAGACCCAGTGTCTTCATTTGTCCTAGAAGGTTTATTTTTTCTACTATTTCTTCCTGGTGCACTACGGTCGACTCTAGGCCAATCTGTTGTTCTATCTATTAAATATTTTCTTTGACTTTATTGAGGTGAAGCAATGCATTTTTTGTCTCTATATGTGCTTTGTGTCCTATTGGCAGCCAATTCACATTTTTATTCTGTCCTTATAAGCTGCCTACACCACTGTTTTGCAAACCTTGATTTTTGTCGCAATCCTTGAATAAAACGAAACTTTTATTTTTTGCGCTATTTGTACACTTACCTTTCTTCTTGTTTTCACGACTGCAAGCGTGAAAACTTGGTTTTTGAAGTCATTTTAAAATCGTCACTGAATTGTTGTAATCGTTCTTGTCGATATGCCCATTGCGCTTCCAATTTACTTATCACTATGCATTTGACAAGACTCCAATGTCCTTATTCATGTGCATTTTTATTTGTTAAATATGACTTCGTTTTACAAGATTGGGGTGATATTCTTTTAATCAAGTTTTGTGATGCATTGGTGGTTGGATTTTTATGTTCTTCCATCGATTCACTTGGCACATTGGTTACATAAAAATGCATTGGTGTTATGGTTAAACCCTTGGTATAAATCGTTTCATACAACACTTGATATTGGTTTCGATTCATTTGTTTGATTTTAAAACTATAGTATAACCTTTTCTCGCGCGAATGATTAATCCACTAACCATTGATTTCATTGGTTGATTAAATGGCATAATTGTTAACACATATGCATAGTCATTTGAATAGTTATAAGAGCCGACGGTTGTACTGTGGATATGACAATTGTGCATGGGCCAAAATAGCTCCACCACCTTCGCACGATATGTCATTAATGTCTTTCCCCCTATCCCTGTTTTCACCTATGCTAGTTTCGGTAAACCTGTGAGCATTCTACCCCTGCGTGTGTTGTGATTCAAACCCTGGCTCGTTCACATCGCTCACCGTGTGCTCCTGTCTATGGCACCGGTGGTGCGAATAGAGCCGAACGGTAGTCAAGCTCTACTACTATTCGATAATGCCTGTAAGGATTTAGAGGATAATGGTTGTCTTACGTTTGTACAAAGGTTCAAGGGTTTAAATCTATTTATTGCAAAACAATTCGCCCTTACCTTTGATGGGTGTAGGGATAAAGTAGGCGACATTCAACTTGAGCTGAATGAAGAGTTCATAAGCTCTGCCATAGGATTGGCAGCCACAGGCTAGCGATGGTTTAAGAACTCCAAAGTCGACGAAGTTCCATGGCCTTTGCTATTTGTATTATGAAAAGTCACATCCCGCGACAAAGGTATGCCTATTTCCACCCTTAAACCCAGGTAGCATGATCTTTTGATAATGGTTAAACAATTTGTGACTTGTGAGGGTCGGTATGGATTGGTGTTTCTTTATCACCTTCTATTGTTGATGAATTTCATGGGCTATCCATTGAACATGCCATTTTACTTCCTGCGTAGTCTTTACAAAATGGCTAAGAGGTTTAAACGCGAAAAGGCCGATAGCAGCTTGTTTCACCATGGATTGATTAGACTCATCATCGTTCACCATTTGAACCTCCACGACGATAATTGGCAAGCTTTTCTCTCTCGAAATGGCTTTGTCGATTCAGAGTCTGTCCAAATCGACAAGTCTGTGGTCAGCGAGACTAAGGTCGGCCCACCCGTGCCTTTCCATGCCCCTCTACCCTCTCCCAAACCCTCGGTTGGCCCTGACATCGACCTACCCAACATCATAACAGACAAGGATGAGGCTGGCAAGAAGCCCGCAAATAAGAAGGTCAAGGGTAACCCTACTGTCAATAGCAAGGGTAAAAATAATGCTCAATTGATATCGAGACTTGCCCGGAATAAACCTAAGCCAAACTTCGACCAAAAGCCCATAGTCCTCAGCGAAGACTCAGACTCTGATATCGAGCGCTTCCTAGCTAGTGAGTACCCTTTTTCCCAAGGCCTGTGCTCCGAGCCACCCTATGACTATGTTTCTAATTTTCCCCCATGCCTAAAGAATAATCCTAATTACCCAGGAATCAAGATGCAAAATGAAACCCTTAGTGATTTAAGAAAACCGACGACTGTTATGTCAAAGCCCGAATAAACATCATGCAACCAATGCAATGTGTGGCTTGAGCGCTACTATAACAACGTTCCCTTGTTATAGTCAAAGATCAAATCATTGGAAAACCAAGTTACAGTGCTATCAAGAGAAAGGGACAAACTTCAAGCTAATGACAAGAAGCAAAAAACCACTGGTTCGATCGTGTTTAGGAATGTCGAGTCGGCGACAGCCTTCGTCAATTCCAAATTATCATGACCAAGTTGTCTGTTGATTATCCAGGTATGAATTTCAATATCAAATTTGTTTTATGAATTGCTCG
>ML841515.1:0-23992 GCA_009831015.1 Picea engelmannii | reverse complement strand
TCATCAATGAAAAATGTATATTTCCATCCAGGGATGCTCCCCTAAATGAACTATCCTTAGGGATACTCCCCCTGACTAAACTCTTCCTGAAACTGTTCTCCCAACCTAAACTGTCCTCTTTATGGTGATTCCTCATGTACATCTAAGACATATAAGATAATTGTTCAAAAACATTCATTTTGGAGTAGAAATTACTTCGACTCTCTAGCGAAGATACTCAAAGGCTTCCCATGTAAGCGGTTTTATAAAGATGTCTGCCACTTGTTCTTTTGTGCCCACATATTCAACTCTAATGTTCTTCTCTGCAACTTGTTCCCATGGAAAGTGATACTTGATCAGAATGTGCTTCATCTTGGAGTGCATCACCAAGTTCTTTGAGATATTTATGGCACTTGTATTATCAAAACAGATTGGAATGGTCTCATCATACTCAACCTGTATATCCATCAAGGTTTGTTTCATCCATAGAAACTATGTACAACATGTTTTTGTTGCAATATAATCTGCTTCGACTTTAGATAAGGATACTGATGATTGTTTCTTGCTTAGCCATGATAATAAACACTCAACCAGGTAGAACACTCCTCCATTGGTGCTTCGTCGTTCATCAATGAAACCTACCCAATCTGCATCTTTGTAGGCAATAAGTGATAGATCCTTTCCTTTTAGATACCATAATCCAAAATCTTATGTTCCTTTGAGATATCTGAAAATCCTCTTCACTGCTATGACATGTGACTTCTTTGGTGCTGCTTGAAATTGTGCCACATGTCCAACTGTGTGCATTAAATCTAGTTTGGATGTTGTCACATATAGTAAGATACCAATCATTGACTTGTATTGCCTCTGGTCTATAGACTTTGAATCATCATTTTTTCTCAACTTGCAACTGGTTTGCATAGGAGTGGTAACTGGTTTGCAATCTTCCATTCTGAACCTCTTTAGAATTTATATGATATACTTAGTTTGAGAAATAAAAATTCCTTAGTTGCTTAGATGTATATGAAGACCCAGAAAAAAGGATAGTTCTCTGAGTAATGAAATGCCAAATTCATTCTACATATCCTTTTCAAAATTTTGGCTTAACTTGTCATCATTGCTTCCAAAAATAATATCATCAACATAAACCTCAATTAATAAAATACCATCTTGAGTTACCTTGATGTAGAGGTTGTTGTATGCACTTCCTTTTCTAAACCCTACCCACTATAGATATTTATCTAGTCTAGAGTACCATGCTCTAGGATATTGTTTTAGACCATACAATGCATTCTTCAATTTACACACATAATCTGCGTTCTTTGACAACTGAAATCCTTCTGGTTGTTCAATGTAGACTTCTTCTTCAAGTTCCCCATTCAGAAAAGATGATTTCACATCCATCTGATACACTTTAATATTATTGGAGCATGCATAAGCTAAGAGCAATCAGATTGCTTCCATTCTGGCATCTGGGGAAAATGTCTCTTCAAAGTCGATTCCTTCATCCTGTGCATATCCTTTACATAACAATTTATTTTTTTTCCTTGTAACATGTTCATCTTCATTCAATTATTTCCGAAAACCCACTTTGTGCCAATCACGTTCTTATTCTTTGGTCTTGGAACCAATTACCAAGTGTCATTCTTCTATATTTGATCCAATTCTTCATCCATGGCCTTATTCTAGAATTCATCCTTGCTGGCCTCTTCAAAATTGTTTGGTTCAATCGTAGATAAGAGTGCTAGGTGCATTTGTTCTGGTTAACAGATTCTTCTTCTAGTTTCAACTCCTGCATATTTTTTTCCTATAATATGATCTGAGGGATGATTCTTCTGTACTCGTTTGTTAGGTGTCTTTGGAGGAAATTTCTAAACTTCCTCTTCTAATTCTGTCTAATCTTATTCATCTTCCCCTTCTACTTCTTCTTTGTAAAGTTGTTCCACTGACTCATTTTCTTCTTCTTTGAATTCTCGTGCACCTGTTTCATCAATTGTTACATTGACGATTTCCACAACTTTATTCAACCTCATATTGTAACACTTGTATGCTTTCCTTGTACTTGAGTAACCGACAAGTACTCCTTTGTCCACACGAGAGTCAAAATTTCCATCCTACCATATTCTCTTTTGATGTAGCATTTTCTTCCAAATACTCTAATGTGCTTCACATTTGCTTGTCTTCCTTTCTATAACTCGTAGAGAGTTTTGTCATTTTTTTTTCCTGAGCATTACTATGTTTTGAATGTGAATTGTTGTATGGACTGCATGTGTCCAAAAAAATATCTGTCAATTTGGAATCCATTAACATTGTTTTTGACATTTCCCGTGTAATTATAATCCATTATGATATTGTTCCTTTGTCTCTGAACCACTCTCTGAACCAATATATGAATCCACACTCTCGTCCACTATTATATATTTTTCCAAACCTGCTAAGTGTTCTTACAAATCCATCTCTGTCCATACTGCACAACTGTCCATAATGATGACCCTTTTATCAATATACTATCATGAAGTCTTCACAACTACAACTGATTAATCTATCAAACTATACTTCTTCTAACTGAATTCTCTAGATCTGTCTACTCAAACTCTGAAAGATACTCAAAGGATGGTTCTTTGGTCTATCACAACTATCACATAGACTCCCCCTGTCTAATATTTATATTACCTGGGAGTCTCTAAGCCGGATGGCTCAAAACAATTCTTTCTTTGATGTGTATTCATCATCATTTTCATTGGTAGATTCATCATCTCTCTAAGGTCTGACTTATTTATCTTTTTCTATGGATTCATCTTTCACTACAATTCCTAAAAGTACAATCTCTTTAACCTATTCCTTATTTACTTTTCCTTCTTTTCTTTTAGTTATTTTCCAAATCTTTCTCTATATGATTTCTTTCTTTTTCTTTTTAGATTTGTCTTCATCTTGTTTTATTGATAATCTTGTGATCTCTGGGACCTGGTCTTTGTTCATCCATTCTTCATGTTTTCTTATCCATACTATCTTATATTTGATATCAATGTTCTCTTTCATGGAAGTATCGATCATGGTTCTACAATCACAAACTATGTGTCCATAGTTATGACATTTGTAACATTCAATGTTACCCGAGGCCACATAAGCATTTCTTTCTTGAACATTTTTTTTATAATCCCTGTAATCTGCAACCTTATGTCCAAAATTAGTAAAATAAAAAAAATGACCATAAAACAAATTTGCATACTTGGGAGTGAATGATCTTCTTTGTGGTGTAGTCCTTTTGAATTTCTACCTTGACTGATCATGATCATGATTGAAGATTCTTTGTGGCTTGAACATGGATGGTCTTCTTGAAGATGTATCTTCAATAGTTTTCTTAGATTCTGGTTGACCATGATTCCTTCCTTTGAGTAATTCTACATAACTCTTTATATTTTCTTCATTCTTCATTTCTAGCAACCTAGAGTGCTTCTCTTCATTCTCTATAACTGATGTGCATGTTTCTGTCTCTTCAACGTTCTTGTTGAGATTGACGATTTTACTTCTCAATGTGACAAATTCTTCTTCAAGCTTCTCAGCCTCTTCTTATTTCTTCATTATCTGAAACTTCCTGACTTATACTGTTTTTTTCACTTCTTCAAGATAAATTTTTAATGTGATTATTTCTTCTTCAAGTCCTTTCTCTTCTTGAGAAAACTCTGCATCCAACTAGTTTAGATCGTTAGTTCTTTCCTTAAGATGATCTGTTAATATCTTCTCTCTCATTTATGGTTCTTCCTTCTATGCTGCTATCTTTCTGGCTTCTTCTAGATGAGTTCTTAAGTTCTCGATGACTTGTTGGGCTTCTTAAAAAATGTGAACACTTTCCTTTTGTTTCGTCTATTCTTTCTTGTTTTATTCTCTTTATTTTCTTAGTTCATCTAAAGCTCTAATCAATTATGCTTCATAATTGTCTTCTGTTTCAATTAGTTTTTCCATCTCATTTCCTTCATGGCATTCTATTTCAAGATGTCCACATTTTTCACAATTAAAACAAAACAACATACCTCTGTTTATTATGTATCCTTCATCTTCTGAATCTGATTGACACGGTGAACATATTTCTTCTTGATCTGTATCTGCATCTTCTTTGGAATTTTCTGAATTTGCGATGTGTGAAGAATATATGTCATATAAATTGTCCTAAAGTTCTTTGGCTGATGAACATTTACAAACCTTTTCTCTTACCAGATTAGGTAATACTTCCCAGATGAAATCCATTGCTATTTCGTTATTGTTCTTCAATTCCTTCTTGGCTGCAGTCTTTTCCCTTTTTGAACTATCATATCCTGTAACGACTGATAGCCATATGTAATGCCCTTGTGCTTGTAAAAATACTTTTTTGCTTCTTCTCCATATCTCATACTTTAACCCATTCTGACCATTAAACAATAGTACTTCGTTCTCAAAATAATCCGTGATCTCCTTCCAGTGGTTAAACTAATTTATGAAGAAACTTACTTTGAAACCAATTGTTGGATTACTGAGAGGGGGGGTGAATTAGTAATAGAGAAATTTAATCCTTTTTAACCATAAAAAACAAGTGTTATATCAATATAGAATTACCATCCAATAGTTTCAGAGTAAATAAACAATGAACAAATGAGCAATCATACACATACGCAACACACCAATTTTTTTACGTGGAAACCCAAAGTAGGAGAAAACCACGAAACAATTTTTTATATATATATTTAAGAATTACATTCATTGGAAGCACCAACTTCCTTTGTTTTCCATCCGCAATTGGAAGGAGGCTCCAATCCCCTAGTTTATCAGGCTACAACCTGAGGGAAGCTCCAACTTCCCAATTCTCTGGCTACAACTAGAAGGAGCCTACAACCCCCTATGTTCTCCTACTACAACCAAAAGGTGGCTACAACCACCTTTCCTTGCCCCATCCAACCGCCATGTCATAGAAGTAGAATGATGGAACCACTGTCACACTATCACTGTGAGATATACTACTATAAAAATGTACCAACCTGTACCACTGACCTACAACCAACCCGTACAACTGCCCTGCAATCAGTCTGTACCTGAACTAAACATGTATCAACCAAATACAACATATACACGACATGTAGTTCTACAACATGCGTATGTATGCGCCCTATCTTTTATGAAACCTATGTATGTACGTGACCTATCTGTTATGTAGCCTACATATGCCTTCTGAAAACTAGGGTTTTATTTATTCTGAAAACTTTTGACCCTATGCAACTTCTTTCACATGGATCTGCAACATGCCACTATATCCATACTATAACTATACCCTATGCATGCATCCTCATACATAACCTTTACCCAAAAACTCTATATCTCTCTCTAGTCATGTGCCATATAATTGTGTGTTATCATGAACAAGTATAATAACCCTCACATGATTTAGACATCAAACCCTTTCTGATATTCATCCTCTCAATACATCAACCACATCACAAATAAAATATCTCAACCATGTACCACAAAACCCCTTAGCCATATGCCTAGAAATACAACATGTGCCTCCACTCTAACAAGAAGTATCAATGATAATTATTGATTATACCAACATTGTATTTCTATAGATATGACTTATACATAAGATCCCATGGAATCGCTAGTCTCTCTAGAGAGAATCCTCAAATCTCCATAAACATTTCTCATGCATACATCAAAATCCAACTACTCATATAAATAAGACATACCTTTTGAACCAGTGGATAGATCTGATGTATTTGATCACTGTAGACATACCCTCATGTACGCACCCTAATACACTGCCAACCCACGTATGTATGCACCCTAATACACTATTAGCCCGCGTACACCTCAAAACTTAGGGATTTTTGGTATTCACTGTAATTCCAAAACTTTTGTCGTCAACCCTTCGTGGTACCTCAGACTTTCGCAACTTTAGATGTATCAATGAATAATTTCAATAAGCCTTAAACAAAAAAAAATATTCAATATTCTCAATTTTAATTAAATGAGAGAGATTTTCCTGTTATTTATATTTTCATGTAGCTTCCTCAAGGGGTTACCTTCTAATCATCTTAACACACTTTCCTTATTTTAGGGCTAACCCACTTCTAACCATTTGTCCACTTAACTTAACCACTTTCGAAAATTAGTAAGTTATCAATTAACTTTATTATTTAAATAATTTCTTTTGCATCCACTTTGACTTCACTTTATTATTTAAATAATTTCTTCTTTGCAACCACTATGACTACTTTGACCTTTTGGGGCTTCTAGATGACTAATGAGGGTTCTCCAACTACTAATGGCCATAACTCTCTAACCATGAGGAGTTATGTGATGTTCCACATACCACCGGAAATGGCATGACATGTACTATCCATCTAGAATAGTATTATCTATAAATATATCAATCCTCATACCATTATCCATCAAACAAACTTGGGTCCATTACCCAAACCTTTGTGCTACCAGAATTCGCTACTAGAATTTCTTCAAGGGTTGACATCATTGAAAACCAACCCAATTAATCAACAACTTGCTGACAAGATCAAAGGTTTGATAATCCTAAGTTCCCACATTTTCACCTTAGAATCCCCTCATTATATATGAGTTTGAGGCTCAATCACCATGGATAATATCATTCACTATATCCACTAAATTGGTATCTCCAAGATTTTTAGGGAGAACCTATCTCTCAAGGATTTCAGGGAGAAAATATCTATCAATGATTTTAGGGAGGAAATATCTCTCAAGATCCTTCAAATTAGGATATTGGTTTGAGAAAATATCTCAACCATCCATCAGACTCTCAACTTCTCCTTTAGATTAGGAAACTAGATGTGAGGTGGATTATGTGGTGAACTAAGCTGGGTCACTAGGTAAATACCCAATGTAGGTAGGACACCAGGTTATAATCCATAAAGGATAATATATCAAATAATAATGTATATGAATATGAGATGATGAGTACAATAATAATGAGGGCCTTGTATACCCATGTAGGGGTTCCCTTTCACAAAGAGACATGACCTTTCACTGGGAAGGTGTCTCTTCATTATTATTCATTAAATATTTATGATGTATTTATACTTATTATTATACATTATGTTCATAAAATTTCCTTCCCCTTAAAAATGACGTGTCCTCAAAGCATACTTATGGAAGACTTATCTCTTTCTCTGGCTTGTAATATTGTCTCCTTATTCTTTAGTCCCGAATTAGTGATCACTGAGGACTTGAAATGATAGGATTTTCTAAGCACTGAGTAAAACCGTTGAATTGTAAGGGAGTCTGCCCACCCTAAATTGATCTTCTACAAAACTAGGATTTTATAAGGTTTTTGTAGAAAACTTGATGTATTTTGATACCTCTAATAACTTCTACCTTGAGCATCATTTGTAATGGAGGTAATAATTTTTGACATATCTATCATTTGTTTCTGTGGATACCTTGACTGGTTCAAGTATCTATTTTTGTGATTAGGATGCCTATAAGGCATCCTTGCAATCTTATCTTTAGTTTGTGTACTTATAGCTTCTTCTTGATTGTATTTTGGAATTGAGTCTTCTTCATAGCTTTGGCTTGATTCTAATTGGATATGTGAGGAACTCTTTACGTCAACTGAATTTGGAAACTTTTGGGTTGTAACGTTGTTTGGGTCTATATTAATTTCCTTATCCATAATCAAGTTTTTTTCATTTGAAAATTTATCTATATCCATAGGTTCAATCATTGTCTCTTTTTCCACCAATGATTCCTTATTGGTAATTTGTTCTAACTTGTCTTGTACCATCTTATTATCACTCTTTATCTTCTTAATCTGGCTGAGTAAACTTTGATTATGGGGTTTTAGGCGAAAAATTTCCGTGTCTTTGTCTATGAGGTTTTTGTCACATTCTTTTTGGATCTCAAATATTGACTATTGTTTGTCTGACAATAGTATTTTGGAGATCTGATCAAGATATTTTGACGTAGATATTGAATCTAACTTCACCGAGACATCATGTAATTTTATTTTTTTCTTGTTGTAGGAAAACATTAAAAACTTTTTATCAAGGTTTAATATTAAGCTACCCATCGTCTCTAACCAAGTCAAGTTGAGGATTATATCAACCTCTTTTTCATATATATTTGCAACCTCGAAATTCGATACGAGTTTATAATCTTCGAGTGTCAACGGTAAGTCCTTGATGTCATATTTATTGCCAAAAAAAAGTCTTTTGTTTTGATTACATTTGTATTTGGAATTATTAATTGATTCTCCAAATCCATTCTTATGTGATTTTTCTTCTTATCTGGGAAAATGTGGATGCTAACTTATTTTTCTTGAATATTTCCTCTAAATGTTAATAATCTAGTTAGATTATTTTTACCAGAAAATATTCCTTCCTTAAAATCTATTTTTTAATTTGAATTGACCTTATAATTATTATAATATCTATTTAATAATAAGAAGAATTAAACTTCTTGACTTAATATATATCTTCCTCTAATATTCCTTTATACTCTTTTAAGAAAATAATTCTTGATCATTCTTCTTTATATATATATATATATAGAGTTCAAAAACTTTGAATATTTTCTTATACTTTACCAAAAGTAATTTTACATTCACTCAATCTCTTTTTTTTCCTTGGTAATTAATGAAAAATAATTTAATATTACCTTCACACTTTACAAAAAAATATTTTACTTATACTCCTTCCTTAACTCACGAAATTTGTGAACTTTAAAAAAACATTTTTTTTTTTAATTAAAACTTTTGACTTTCTTATTATACATCCTCCTTTTATATTTTTCACCATATATTCTTCACTTCTTAAAAGTAATATAAAGTAGAAGTTAATTTTTTTATTCTTTCTGTTTTGTTTTATCAAGGGTCACGACCTTTTGTTAAATGGTGGTAATTTACTCTTTTACTTCTATGGTAATTGTATGGATTGGTATAATGAACAATAGAGTTACTGCACTTAAAATCGTACGAAAAATGTTGTACATAATAACTTGTGATTGCACAGTTGGAAATAGTGTATATTGATGTACGCACTGGTTGGTAATAATATTTTGTTTTTATTATTTTATTTTTCTTCATAATAGGAAAAAAATATTCTTTTCTTTATTTTTTTATCACACACACATATATGTGTACATATGTATTTTTTTTTCTTTTTTCTTTATGGAAATAAAAACTTCTTGTTCAAAAAATTATTGTACCTGAACTTCCACGATAGAGATATTTAATTCTTGTGCTGAAGTAAGTGAGCTTCCATTTGCCATGAAATTTGTGGTACTTTAAACCATTACTTTACACTTTCTTTCTTTTCAATATTCTTGTCAATGCAAGGTGGAAGGAATCTCTTTACTTTATAGCAGAAAGTTTAGACTTCAAATGGCGAAGGGACAATTATGGTCGAGGACCAAAAAATTTAGAGAAACTTTGTTTGTGGCCAAAATATTGATCAAGACGAAGCTCTAATACCACTATGGTGAACCAAGCCAGTTCACCAAGTAAATACCCAATGTAGGTAGGACAATAGGTTATCATCCATAAGGGATAATATATTAAATAATAATGTATATGAATATGAGATGATGCGTGCAATGAGAGTGAGGGCCTTATATACCCACGCAGGGGTGCCCTTTCATTAAGATATGTGACCTTTCACTGGGAAGGTGTCTCTTCATTATTATTCATTAACTATTTATGATGTACTTATATTTATTATTATATATTATGTTAATAACAGATTCTCACACTAAATTAATTTCTTTATTTTAATAATATATGTGCACATAGTATTTTGACATTCATATGATAAATTTACCCCCCAACATGTCTATGGATCATGAAAAACACTCCCTTATTTAAGTGTGACAAATAGGTATGTAACAAACCCCCTAAAGTGCGGGGTCAGAAGAGAAACTAATGGCTAAAACACTTTACAAAAATATTGATGCAAGGGAATTGGAGTAGGATAACCTGACGGAAGATGCAAACAAACATATATATATATATATATATATATATATATATATATATGTATCATCCCTGAGGCAAGCATACCTATGCTCGGAATAAACTGACTCAAACCATGGTCGTCGACCAATACACGACGTATCCATGAAAGAATTGACTAAGTATAGGGGCACCAAATATACAATGTGGATCCATACCTCCATGACTCAATCAGGTCGTAACCATGAAAGAATACATAGTGGAGATACGATTTGACAAAAACATAGCCACAGACCAATAAAAAGTGGATCTATGTGACAAAATAAACATCAGTGATATTTCCAATATGATGATTATATTGGAATGTTCTACATACTGAAATGATATCCAATGTAGCATGGATAAGGAACGTAACAAAGGTCTGTTCCTAGGGTCTTCATCCCAATCCCAATGTGGTATGATTCTAGCCATGTGAATATACATGATGATATCGAACATGGTATAAACCAGTTGATTATCGATCATTGATATATACCGTTAACAAGTGCGATGGAAATCACCAATGATGACAATGATTCCCAAGGTAACCTAGTACATTCCAGTGAATGTGAAAAAATGAGATGAAGTCGAACATTTTTGGAATCATTCGATCAAAGGTCAATGGTGTAATCCTCCTGTTGAAATTAAGGAAACCTGTTATTCAAGCATGCAAGCTCCAAGTTACTAACTGGTTTCTAAGTCTAATTCCCATATAATGTGTTGAACTCAACAGGAACAGACTCTTGGAAGGAGGGCCATGATGTTTCCTCCATCATCGACACAAAAATGACATAGGAAAGTGATCTAAGATGATATATTAAATGAGTGTGGAATGACTTGAGGATGAAAGATGATAATACTGTAGAGTGGTTGGTTCGAAGTGAAAATTCCCTTTAAAATTGTGATGAACGGAAAGTGACTTGGAAGCATTGAACAAAAAGGTACCAAGAACATAATGTGACGATAATCAGAGCACTCTTCGACTAGAATGAAAAATTATAATGACACATAGAATTGGTATGACTTAGAGACAAGAAAATTACCCAACTGTAAGAAAATAAACAAACATTAGCCATGGTTCAAGGGAGACAATAAACAAGTGCCATAATGATTTCCAAAATTTGGCCTACTTCCTTCAATTCCCTCCCCCCCACCATGATTGACGAGTACCTCTTTGTTTTTTATTGAGCTCGAGGAGGAAAAAAGATGCTCGGTATAACTTATCTTCGATGAGATTATCATCTCATGTTTACCGAACCTGAACAAGGAGGGGTCAGTCCCATATGGGTCCTTCGATGCATAATTTTATGAGCCTAAAGAAGGAAACCTCGGTGGTATTTTCATGTTTAGAGAGTCTAAAAGATCTTAAATATGACTCCAAGGGTGTTATTTTTCATAAATTTAGTCCCCCAAGCTCTAAAAAGTGTAAAACAATACAAGGGAGAAATCTTCTAGTCGAGGTTGACTAGAGTCTTCCTTTTTCGTAATTATTCCATCCAATTCGAAAAAAAGTCAAAATTATACTGAATAGATTCACTTTCAAACCTTTTAACGAATGTGAAAGGAAACAAGCTCACTCAACAATCTTTTCATGTTTAGGGACTCTAAAAAGAGTTTAAAGGAGACTCCAAAGAGTTCCCTTTTCATATAGTTTTTACGAGCCCAAAAAAGTGATAAAATTATGCTCGACTGTACTCCAAAGAGTTTATTTTTCATATAGTTTTTATGAGCCTAAAAAAGTGATAAAAATATGCCCAATTGTCTGTGTCATTTTTTAACGAGCTTGACCCATAAATCGAACTATGCTCATGGTAGGTTTCTTTTTTACACAAGCATGAAATAGAGAAAAACTATGTTGGGGTTAGGTTTCTTTTTTACACAATCTTAAAAAGGAGAAAATCTATGCTTGGGGTAGGCTTGATTTTTACACAATATTGAAACAAAGAAAAACTATGCTTGGGATAGGTTTTATTTTTACACAAGCTTGAAATAGATAAAAACTATGCTTGGGGTGTTTGTTTCATTTTTGCACGATCTTGAAACAAAGAGTGAAATTGTGCTCAGAGTGATACGGATTAGCATGTTTTCTTCCCAACATGATGTCGAAAGGTTGGTATGTTTCCCACACCTTAATCGAAAAATTCTAGTGACTTAGCTTTATCATGATGTCTAGAGGATGGATACATGCCTCCCAAGCTTCATTTCATTCGCCGAATTTTCTTCTGCATCTGAAATGACTCCTGGCTACTAATAACAATAGGTTCACCAGAGAGGGAGCAAGAAATAGTATCAACTGACACAAGAAGATGAAATGAAGGTTTAGGTATGAGATCTAGTGGAAGACTTGACTTAATTGGAGGGGGATTTGCTTCATTTTTTGACAATCTTGACACAAAAAATGAACTATGTTGATGACCATTTGTTTCATTTTTTAACGAGCTTGACATAAAAATGTGAACTATGGTCATTTTCATCTGTTTCTTTTTTTTAACAAGATGGATATAGGAAAATAAATATGCTCATAATCCTATGTTTCATTTTTTAATGAGATCGACACAAAATTGAGAACTTTTCTTGAAATCCTTGTTACGAGGAAAATCACTCTATGGCATGGGGTAAACCACAATAGATGGAAAAAACTGCATAAATCAACTCTAATCTCAAGTATGCTATATAATAAAATATGCTAACAAGAAAAGATAAATATCCTACCTCGTCCATACATTCGATGAAGTCCACCGTTGAGCACTTGACTCAAAGCAATACACCTGCAACTTGTCCTCAACAACCAATATACGCAAGAATATGGTGATAATATATAAAGTTAGCACATTCAATAACATAATCCATCAATATTCATAACAAATATGCCCATGGAATAACAATTCATATATTTGCAAGACATTAATTGGACAAGAAAAGAGTATTTCTATTAAAATGTAATCAGCAAAAGTGTATGAATGACAAACTTCCATGTCGATACGTTCGGAACTGAGAAACTAAGTCCCTTCCAACTGGGCCTCCACCACTTCAATCGTCCACCAAAGGAAGCTCATATATGAGAGACAATGAGGTTCTCCATCAAATAGGGAAGAGCTTGGGGGCTGAACAATGTGTTCATACTTAAAAGGACAAAGGGATGTAGACTCGATATGAAGTGAATAACTTCTCTAGAGTAACTTTTCTCTCAAGGTTGAATTCTTCTCCTCTTTTCCACATCTTGTATATGGCCTATTTATAGCCTTCAAATGGAACTGAAGGGCCGATTTGGAGTGTTTCCAGTATATGGAAGGTCAAGGATCATGGATCTCTTGATGTGACATGGAAACCCGACACCATTTTTTAATTTTTGGCACAAAAACCGATGTACGTGTTATGTAATGGTGCAACTGGCATATACACATGATGTATAGCTATTAGGGTGCATATATGTGGAAAAATACAATTTTTAGCTCTAGGAATTTCAAAAGGGGACTTAAAGTCTGCATAGGGAAATGGAAAAAGGTCCTCTGAGCAAGTTTGCATAGGGTGAGAAAAATCTTTCCATAATAGATTCCCCCTAATGTGTGATATCATAAGAGTATCCGTGATGACCAAAATATATTATAATTACCAGAAGTTGAGTAATGGAGACCTAGATGGATGAACTAGTTGCTCATAAGAATATTACAATCCATACTGACTCTGCACACATGGCTGCCAATTTGAATTACACTGCAAATCCATGTGGAAATATACTAAACAACTGTTCATGGCCATAAATAGGAAATACAAGAGTAGATACATGCCATAGGCTTTCATAGTCACGAACAAGGTCCAGCGAAAACTAATAAAAAAATCAATATGAATATATCTGTATACAATGGAGTACAATATGATCTCCCATGATCACTGAAGTTATATAGGTACTAGTCCAATGAAAGATAGAAACAACTCAGGAAAGTTGCGACTATGAATTGATGTCTTCAAGTCTTCTACAAGATCTTCCAAAGGTGCAAGTCTACATTATGTGAATAAAGGAGTTAAGGTCGAACACAATGATACTTCATTTGATTATCGGTCATTAAGGTATGCCATTAACAAATGCGAGACAACCTATCGATAATTAAAGTAGGTATCAAGGAACCAAGTACATTCCTACAAGTGTGAGTAAATGTGTTGAGGTCTAACACTTGAAGAATCCATCAATCGAGAGACATTGATGTATTCCCAACTCTTGATGGCAAGAGAACCTACCATTGATGACTGCAAGCCTCTAGGTACTCATAGGACTCTAGGTCTCATTTCCATAATAGATGGGCTAAAGTAGATGGAAGGAGACCCACTGAAAGGAGAGAAATAAGGCATCTATCATCATTCAACATGAGGTACAAAGAAGGATCTTGATGATTAGGAAGAACTCAGATGAAGAAGAACCAACAACCCTGTGCATATTTTGCATGTACCAGATGCAAGTAATGCACAAAAAAGGTCCTCTGAATAACAACCAATAAGGAAAAATACCGACAAAGGTAAGGAAACCTCTAATAAGGCTAATGGAATCCAAGACACATCATGAATCCCACTGTGTGAATATATTTATTTCCGACAAACACAAGGGAAACCCCCCAGTCAGTGACCAATGAGGAATTGTTGACTATTGGGTTCAATTTTACCTACCCATAAGGAAAGTAGGACTAGGGTGCACGGTAGGACTACAACTTCATGTAACTCTCAGACACATTGAGGGTATGACCGACATGCAAAGTCAAGAGTTCCAAGAAATGGCTGACAAAGGATGATAAACATCCTTTGAACAAGAGCATGAGACATATGGATAACTCTAGCAACATAGACTCACTAATGAAACTTTGTAATGCAAGAGGCACCAATCAAACTCTCCATAGGGATTTGAAGAGTAACCAGTTGGGGGATTAAACTCTAAGTAACGAGTTCAGCTTCCTAAGGTCATGCTAAACCCAAAATTTTGATGACAAGTGGAATAAAAAGTTTGTGCTCTATTCAAAGGCAACACGAATTCTTCCAACATAAGATAATATTCTTTTCCTACCCGTCTTTTTTTGTTTTTTCATAGTCAAATGAATACTATGATACAGAGTAGGAAACGAGTGTCACTAGTAAGCAACTAGTTCCAACAATGGAACATACTTATGCTCAATGCAAGGAGATGCATGCGGGATATGGACACTTGGGGGAATGTTTCCTCTTGGGATATAGGGTGTCAAGCTGCAAAGGATATAAACAAGGCTCTTCTTGGTTGATGATGAAAACTACTGAGGTGATAGGATTATAATGTGAAAGCGAGAACCAACAATAGGATCAATATTTCCAGCAAGAGGATGTGATGCAATGACAAATTAACACCAAAGAATGTCCTTTTTCATAAATTTAGTCTACTTGGTTTGGAAACGGGTTAAACTTACACCAAATAGACATCCTTTCAAATCCAATTTACGAGTGTGAAAGTGACAAGTTCACTCGACAATCTTTTTTCTTTTTGAGAGTGTCGGAAAAGAGATTAAAGAAGACTCATTGGGAGTCCCACTAGGTATAGGTCAGCATGCTTATGAGTAAGAAATGAGGTTCGAATGCAAATTCATATATTATCTATATAGGACTCTCCATCCTACGAACAAAATCTCTGCATGGGCATTGAATGGAACAGAGGTTCTAACTAGGGCACCCGTGTTTAGTAAGTCTCTACCATTATATAACGACACTTCTAGTTGAAAAAAGAAGGTTTTGTGTCGCTACTAAATGGGTTCATTCCTAAGGCATACAAATTGCAGTTATAGGATAATGCAATTGTGCAAAACAGTGTGATGGCCTACCTATATGATGGTCAATGAAAATACCTACCAAAGTCATGAGCGAGCGACATTGATCTGGATTTTATGAGAAAAAAAAAATGACTACAAATTATTAACAGATGCTTAACATAGAATAATAGATATACAATAAAACTGGTTTTCTATTCAATAAGGAAATAAGCCGAAACTGTAAAATGCAGCGGAAAACAAGCTTGTTGGAATGGCAGCGGCTATATTTGAGAAGAGATGTGACGACTGCACTTATTCGCAAGAACATTATTACAATGAGACTCTGAAGGCCTTTTTACAATAAACAAGGGTGTCAAAAACCCTAGAAATCCAAAAACCTAACCCTAGGAAATGAAGCACCAAAAGTCATGTGGGCCCCATTTGGGTAAGTCAGTACTTCAACTTCCTAGGGTCGTAACTTTTGCATATGATCTTCGTTTTAGGTGCACAATAGCCCATTGGAAATATCTATCCGAGGACTACAACTATTGGGAAATTTTTCAATTGATAGATACCCAAACAAATGTCGTTTGGGGCCTCAAAACTACTCCGGAAGTTCAGGACCCGAGAAACTGCTAAAAATAGTAAATTACCAAAATTTCCAGAAATTTGTTTTGAGCCAGCTAGAAAAGGTGGGTGGCCACCAATATCCACCTGGATTAGACATGGTGCTATAAAATGCAAAAATCCGTGGATAAAACCACCAAAACCAACTCCATCCATTGCTTATTAGTCCATTATGCCAAAATATTAGCAAAAACTATGCAAAGTGTGCAATTTTTTTCCATAAATAGTGAAAATACATAATTCATTTCATTAATGCTTTGATGAAGTTACTTGTTTTTATATTTTCCTCTTACACTCTGCAATTTTCAATTTAAAACCTAGATTCATCGCCTCATTTAGCCTTTATCCTCTTGATATTTCTATTGGTCATTCAGTGTGTTCATTCATTTTAAGAATTTTGACTCACTAGCCCTAAGTGTCCCTCCCCTTCCTTTCAATCAAATCTATACAACCCCCCCCCAAAAAAAAACCAAAACCTAGCCATTGATTGCCAAAGGAAACCTAAGTGACACGAGAAAGCCCTCTCTAAGCTGAGCAAGCTAGTACCCAGCTCTAAAGTTGGTTGAAACAGTTACCTCTATCGTTTGTATATCAACCGAACAAATTTACAGAGTGCTAACATTTTGGCACTGTTGTCGGGGATCGAAAGTGAAATATTCCCTGGGAAAAGAACGACTTAAAGCTTCAGACATGATTATTGAGGGTGACAATTAATCAAACACCTTATTGGATGAGACTATTTTTACCCTAGCAACTCCATTACGAAGCAAATAGTAGCACCAAGTAGTTTGAGCTAGAAATCTTGGCGCCTAAGAGAATTCACACCAGGAGAAACCCAGACCCAGGAGTTGCAATCGCTGTGTCTGATCCTGAAAATATTATACACAAAAGAAAATAAAATCCCATAATCCCAGCCTTATGTTTGGACATGTATTTATCCTTTCCCAAAGATGGAGTAACAAGTGTTAAAGATATTGAGTTTGATGTTAAATTTGAGCAAACTTTGTTCAGAACTAAATTAGAGTCTTGTTTGAGCGAAACTATCTTCGATGAGAAAAGGTTCAAAGATTTGATTTTAGTTGCATCTGTGAAGCCTATAGTGATTCATACTCAGAACCAACATCCACTCCAACCCCTCACAACAGCCATGGCAACTATATTTTCCCCTCTTGTACTTCCTTCTCAATTACATGATTTTCCTCGGGAGTATAATCTAAGGATCAAACTGTATGATGCTGAAGGAAGTGTGTCAACCCAAAAACATCTAGATTGGTTCAATGATTTTATAGACTTGGAAGAAGTGATTTTGAAGATGCAAAAATGAGGTTGTTTTCACAAAGTCTTGCAGGAGAACTGAGGAAGTGGTTCATAGCTCTTCCAACAACTAGTATCATAAATTTTGAGGCCTTTTAAACCAGTTTTCTTGCAAAATGGGGCGACAAGAAAAATCCTCTTCAGTTGTTAACTCAGTATAATAACATGAGGAGATCACCTAATGAAACAGTGTAGGATTTTTCAGTCATATTTGTAAAGGTATATAATTTGATCCCTACTGAGTTAACCCCCCCCCCCTTAAAGCTACTCAACTCAGATATGTTGATTCCTTTGAAAGTGATTTTGCATTGTTATTAAGGGAACAAATATCTGCCTCATTAGATGATATGATGGATGATACAATAGAAGTTGAGGTGAATCTAATGGATTCAGGAAAGATCAACTCTAACTTTGATAGGGACATGAACAAAGATCAAGATAAGGGACATCCTTCAACCTCACAAACATCAGAAGAAAGGTTTTAAATGATGATGAAAACTATGGAGAAAATGATGGAGAGAATGGTCTTAGACAATAATCCTAATGTTAGAGAATAGGCTGATGGTCCACCCAGAAATCAGAGAATATTATCAATCCCACAAATCATACAAAGAGATCAGAGAAATTAGGGGAATCAGGGAAATCAAGGAAATCAAGGAAATCAGGGTGACCAACAAATAAGGCCTCATTTTCAAAATAATTATGTGAATGAGAATTATGATGGAAATTTTGAAGACAACATGAATTGTTGTGATTCTAATTAAACAAAAGTGTTTTTGACTAAAGAAGAGCATGACTAGTTCATGAATGCAAATGAGATCTTCATGCAAGATTCAGAGGAAATTTTATCAGTAGAAAGGGAAGATTACCAAGCAGAATTGCAGAATGCCATCATGCAATTCCAGAGACAATATAATCTTCGAAACCAAAAATTTCCTGCAAACCATCCAAAGGGGAATCCTCCAAAGGGAAATACTACCAAAGAAGTTCAAAATAACATACCTTCTTCAAGTCATCCCAAAAGGGACTCTGTCTCTAAAGATGTTGTGGACAAAGAAAAGAAGAAAGAAGAGCCCCAGAAGAAAATACTAGAAGCAAGGAAAGAGATAGTCAGGAAGGAGGTAGAGAAGACCTCCTCTTCCTTTAATTTTGAAAGTGAAATGGCCCAGATTAAAATATTTGTACCTTTCAATGAGTTGATAAAGAACACTGAATACATAAATCATATCATCAATATGCTCAAGATGGAACAAAATTCTGACACTTTGAACATACAAAATGATCATCCTGCCATCTTGTTTGGCCCACATGTAGAGGAAAATGGTGATGTCGATGAAGTTCCACCTTTCTATGTCAGTTTGAGTATTCATGAAATGACTCTACATAATGGTATGTTGGATTCTGGAGCAGCCCACAACCTGATTCCCATGGTGTTCATGGACCAATTGGGCCTGGACATCACAAGGCCTTACAAAGATTTGTTCTCCTTTGATTCAAGAAAGGGGAAATGCCTCAGCCTAATCAAAGATCTGGTGGTTTCTTTGTCCCAAATTCTAGCAAAGAACATGGTGATAGATGTATTCGTGGCCGATATTTCTCTCAAGTTTGGCATACTTCTATCTAGGGCATGGGCTGCAATTTGAAAGGAACTTTGAAAATGGATATTTCATATGCCACTATCCCTGTGCTTGGTCAAGATAAGAAGTTGTACAAGGAAGTATTACTCATATATATGGTCAGTAACAAGGCCCATCCAAATAATTATCCCATCTACTATGTGGAGACTTAGTTTGGTTATTTTATTTTCTTCAATGATTTGTGTTTGGAAGAGGAAATGCTAGATATTGACATGGCTACCAAAGATCAATCTGATCAACAAAATGAGGAAAATTCAGAGTAGCAAAGTGATGCAGAAAATCACATGTGGAATATGAGTTTCAATGGAGCTATCAATAGAGAAGGAGCAGGGGTTGGAGTGTGGATCAATTGCCCCAAAGGAAATTCAAAATTGTGTTCTTACAAACTTGCCTTTAATTCCACGAATAACATGGCCGAATATGAAGCATTAGTGTTGGGATTGAAGGTTTTGAAGGAATTGGGTGCTAAAAGAATAGTTGTACATGGATATTCTCAGCTAATTATAAATCAGATAAAGGGTATATACCAAGAAAAACATTCGAGAATGAGGGAATATACAAATATAGTGCTATATATTCTTGAGCAATTTCTAGATTATAATCTTTCAGTGATTCCAAGAGGGAAGAATCAGATTGTGGATGCCTTGGCTACTTCAACTCTAGTCTTCAGAATTCCAGTTTTCCCTAAAATAAAATATGATATCGAGGTCACGCATAGGTTAGCAGTACTAGATAATATTAAGTACTGTAAGGTTTTTGAAGATGACAAAAAAATAGAAAGTTTCCTCAAGATGGAGAATGAATTTGAGAATATGAACATTGATGAAGAGTATTGTGATGAAGAGGAAGATGCAGATATGTTTGCAAATGATGGCTACTTTAAAAATCATATTGTTGGTAAATACATAATGTAGCTGTAGAATAATATCATCCCCAAAGGCCTGGTACCATTGTAGCAACTTTTTGACAAAAATGAGGTGGCCAAAATCCCTAAAATTACTGCAAGTGAAGAAGATGTAGAATATTGCAACATCGTAACTCAGGAAGATCCAAAAATCATCAAATTTTCCAAGACACTCATCCCTGAATTCAAGCAAAGATATATCAATTTGATGAAATAATTCCATGATGTTTTTGCCTGTAGTTATGAAGACCTGAAAGTTTATGATACCAAGGTAATTAAGCATGTGATTCCACTCAAAGAAGGTCTCAACCCTTTCAAACATAAATTAAGGAGAATTAATCCTTTACTATTGCCCCTAAATGAAAAATAGATAAAGAAATTGTTTTAAGCCAATATTATAGTATCCTTGAGATTTTCTAAGTGGGTAGAAAATCTAGTACCTGTTAGGAAAAAGAGTGGGAAGATCAGGTTATCTGTGGATTTCATAAATCTAAACAAATTATCTCTCAAGGATAATTACCCATTGCCTAAGATGGATCAAATACTGCAAAAAGTGGTTGGTTCTCAGAAAATATCAATGTTAGATGGTTTCTCTGGGTACAACCAGATCATGTTACACCTTGATGAGCAGGAAAAAATAGCCTTCACAACACCATGGGGCATTTTTATGTATGCCAAAATGCTATTTTGGGCTCATGAATGTAGGAGCCACATTTCAAAGAGATATGGACATAGTTGTTTCTAATGAGAAAGAAAAATTCATTGTTATTTACTTAGATGACATCATAGTGTATTCAACCTCTGATGAAGAACATCTCAAGCATCTAAGAAGGAATTTTGTTGGTCATGGAGGAAGGGAAATTTCTTGGTCACGTCATATCAAAATAAGGAATAAAGATAGATCCCATCAGGGTTGAAGGAATCCTAAAAATTGGCATGCCTAGGAGAAAAAAGGAGGTACAATCTTTCTTAGGGAAAGTAAATTTTTTGAGAAGATTCATCCCTAACCTAGCTGAAATTATAAAGCATCTCACCAACATGCTCAAGAAAGGAAATGGGATAAAGTGGACCCCTCAAGCTAGGAAATATTTTGAATATGTTAATGTAGCATTGACCAAAGCCCCAGTGTTGGTTAGCCCAAATTTTGAAAAAGACTTTATATGGTTTTATTTTGCCTCAGATCATACTATTGTTCGTGTCTTATTACAGAAAGATGGACACAACTTTAAGAAGTATATATCTTACTTCAGAAAAAACTTGAGAGACTCTCCATTGAAATATTATATCATGGAGAAGCAAGCCTATGCATTGGTTAAAGCACTAAAGGAGTTCAAAGTTTATATATTGCATTCCCACAATATTTCTTATGTGCCCAGCAATGTTGTGAAGGACATATTAACTCAGCCAGATCCTAAGGGAAAAAGGGGCAAATGGATAGTTGTGTTATTGGAATATGATCTTGAAATCAATCCTACAAAGTTGATCAAAGGACAAGGACTGGAAAATTTGATGGCTCAGTCAAATTGTGAACTTCTGGGAATTGATTTCATTGTTGATTTGTCTGGATATTCAAGAGAAAAATAAGAAATCCATTAGGTATCTAAAACATTCCTTGACTCCCCATGGTATGCAGATATCATCTACGTGTTGAGAAGTTTGCAGGCCCCTCCTGAATTGAGTAAAACTAAGGCTAGGTTCTTAAAGATGAAAGAAGAAAATTTTTGTATGGTAAATCAATCTCTATATTGGAAGGACCCAGGGGGGATTTTGTTGAGTTGTTTACTAGAGGAAGAGGCAGAGAGAACCATCATAGAATTCCATAAGGGTGACTGTGGAGGACATCATTATTGGAAAACTACTGTGCACAAGATATTGAGGGTGAGGTTCTACTGGCCAATCATCTTTTATGATGTCTGCAAAGAGGTTTCAAGACGTCATGAGTGCCAAAATTTTGATGGGAAAAGAAAATTGCAGCCTTTCCCATTGAATCCCATCTCTGTTGAAGAACCTTTCACATAATGGGGCCTTGATTTCATAGGAGAAATACATCCACATTCCTCATCTCAGCACAAGTGGATTCTGATAGCCACATATTACTTCACTAAGTGAATTGAGGCAATTCCCACCAGGCAAGCCACAAATGTTGTTATCATTTAGTTTTTGGAAGACAATATTTTGTCCAGGTTTGGGTGTCCAATGAAAATCATTATAGACAATGCATCAACATTTAAATCCAAAAGGATGGAGAAATTTTGCAGGGACTACAACATAACTCTTGGCGACTCTACTTCTTATTACCCTCAAGTTAATGGTTTGGGTGATTCATCAAATAAGATCTTAACTAGAATTATCAAAAAAATGTTGCAAGATAACAAAAAGGCTTAGCACAAAAAGATCATCCATGCACTATGGGCTGATAGGATTGCTCCAAAAAGATATATTTCTACCTCCCCCTTCCATATTGTCTATGGAATAGAAGCAATTTTTCCTACTACATTAGGGTTTCCAGTGATGAGGTTATTACAGGAGCAAGATGTTGAAACATATGTCACTCGAAGAACAAAGGATGAACTAATCAATGTCCAAAAAATTAGAGACAAGGCCTTCAACAACACTCAGCTACACCAAGATAATATTAAAGTGGATTTTGACAAGCATACTAAAGAAGATGATTTCAAAGTGGGAGACTTGGTATTAAGATGGGATGCCAGAAATGAAGATAAGAGAAACCAATGGAAATTCGACCACCTATGGCTGGGACCTTTCAAAATTGTGGCATACCATGGAAATAATTCTTATTTGATAAAAGAAGGTAATGGAGACATCGTTGGAGGACGCCCTGTGAATGGTAGGTTCCTCAAGCATTATATCATTTAAGGAAATCATCACCTTTTCCATTCATTGTACATAATCATTTTTTTGGTTTTTTATCATGAAGAAATTAAAATAAAAGCAACAAAACTGAAGCCCGAGGTGAAGGCCCTGAGTTATGCTGAGTAGATTTTGAGTTTTCTGAATAAATTTTGCTAAAATTTAGTTGTAGGAATAATTCACAGCCCAATGGATAGGCACTTGATTTATCATTCTTTGCTACCTTGCAGGGAGGATAAAATCCCCAGTTGGACCCCATGTTATCACTATAACAATTTATGTGAGAAATCCAATTTCCAGAATTTAGCGAGATGCTAAATTGATGTAGAGGCGTGATAAAATGGAGAACGGGGAAATATTTAGTAGAAGGAGGATAAGTCTAACGGAAGTGTGAAGTTGACGGGACCCGATGGGTCATAGATCACGGGCGCTATAGATCAATGGCCAGGGATCATTTCGAGCAGAGAACTTGCGTGAAGGATATTTCTCGAAAGAGGGCCGAAAAAAAAACCATGGTTTCGGGTCGGGACTATGTGACGCCACAAGGTGAATTTCAGGTCGATAAGTAGTCTACCCCAAACAAATTTGCCTCACCCCTGAAATCGGGAAAGTGTATATAAAGGGGTGGACCCTTGTCATCATTTTATGTTTTTTCAAATCACTGGAACGTTGGAATTTGGAGCGACCACTTCATTCAAACTGAAGCTCAACAATGCACCAAAATCATTCATTTTCCACTCAGTCACATGTATTTTTCATCATCGTCATGGACCCTATCATTATGCCAGTAGCAGAACAAGATCTCGCATCAAATGAAGAATCCTTAATTGATAGAGATTCAGATGTTTTCAGTATTCAATTGACTATCTCTCCCATCTCCGTGTCCAGAGCTAATTTGTTAGATAATGTAGGGAAG